>PVJN01060925.1:0-11436 GCA_004026805.1 Lasiurus borealis
TCAATACAGGTTGGCATCTGAACCGGCTCCCAGGACTATCAGTGTCGGTGAGGTGGGACGGGCATGAGTTGACAAGGAAAATGTGTCTGACAGAGGATTCGGCTCTCAGCTTACAAGTGTCTATGGATGTATCTGGAGAATATCAGCCTCTCTGAGGGCTGGGCCCAGCACTTACCTGCAGCCTTTGGAGGAGCTAGACCGGTGGTGGTCGGCAAACTATGGCTCGTGAACCACATGCGGCTCCCGAGCCTCGGTTGGCCGCTCTGTTGACTAATGAGTTTGCCCATCACTGGATAGGGGCTTAATCACAAGGAACAGCAACAGCCTGTAATTACTGGAATCGAGACCATGGAGAGTTATGAAAAGCCAAAGAGAGGAGGAATTTGCAGTCAAAGCGGCTTATAAACGGACATAAAAATAATAATAAGTTGCCCGTTGCATCACCACTACTGTGTGAATTAAAGCCAGTTGATTGCAAAGGAATCATTCTGCCTCCCTGTTCCCTCCCCGTTACCTCCTTGGGAGAAGGGCTGACCATGTGCTTTTCTTCGGACGGTTCCCCCTGACTTGGGCATTAAGCATTGGGGCAGGGGGCGGGGGGCAGGGGGTGCTGTAAGAGATCAACCAAAGGACTTGTACACATGCATATAAGAATAACCAATGAACACAGATACTGCGCGGGGAGGGGAGAGGAAGGGAGGCTGGGGGAGGTCAGTGGGGGAAAACGAGGCATATGTACTACAATTTATAATATTTTAAGCAATAAAAAATGGGGAGCAAGCCCTGAGTGAGATTATGACGAACAGCTCTCACCTTCCTCAGCTCCAGCCCCTTGCTCCCTCACTCAGAAGCGGGAGCGCCTCCCTGCTTGCTTCTTCTTTCTGTTCCACGTGGCACCTGGCAATATGCTGGGTGTAAGGGAGATGCTTAGTACATGCATTTGGGGTTCATTCAGCAAGAAGGCTCATATTGATATCCTCTTTGAAGATGTGCTTTATCTTGACCATTCTTGCTGCAATCGTCAAAGGAAACTAAATTGGAGGAGCAATTTTGTGCCACAAATTGCAGGGGGAAGAGAGGAAGCTAATGTTCTCCATTTCCTTGAGTGGGAAATGGGACCCCACATGTCCTGAATAGACTGCTAATGCCAAGAGAAAGCGTGAGGTGCCTTAAACGCACAATCCAGTTAGAAAGATCACACACTGTTTCCCAGGGACCCAGAGCTGAGATCTGTGGCCCAGGGTTTTTAAAGATTTGACTGCAGGAATTCTAACTGCAAACCTCATTCATACTGCAAACTTCCGAATGCCTTTATCAGATGAAAGGAGGTATTTGGCAGTGTGGTAACCCTCCGCTCCACCTTACAAGAGGACTGGCCATTAGATATGTGGTGTGCAAATCTAATAAAGAAACGAGCTTGCTAGCCGGAAGGAAGCTCAGTGGGTAGTCTCCCTCCCACTTTGGGGGGTCCGCCTGGAAGCGTTGCCTCGCTCTGAACTCAGAGCTCTCCTCTAGGACTCTAACACAGCGCACCCCAGCTCCGGAGGTGGGATGAACTGTTTAGCAGGGGAGTGGGGGTGGAGAAAGACAGTAACAATAGTCCACAGACGGTAACCCCTCCGGCTGTATGTTCACTGTCCAAGCACCAAAAGCCAAGACTGCTCGGTTCCCTCGTGTTAAGAGAACAAGAAAGATGCAGAGGAAAGCCCACGGTTCCCTCCTGGCGGAGGAGAGGGAGCAGCAGAGCGACGCCTGTGTGCAGCCATGGCTCCCACGGAGGCTGGTGTCCATTTCCACCCACTGGGATGGAGTCTGGCAGCTTCAGAACCGGCAGGAGATACACGATCCAAGAATCCATGTTGGCTCTGATTCTAGCCTCAGAAAAGACAGTTCTGCCCAACTCTGAGAATCCTAGAAGCATTAGTGAGGATTTCACATTGCCTCATCCTCAAGAGGAAGGCCGGAGGAAGGGGAGTTGAGTCAGAGAGTCTGTCTTGAGGAAGGCACAGCATGCTCTTTGAGATTAGGATAAAAGGAGAATATATTCAGAAGGGATGGGAAGAAAATATACCTTATCTTTTCCTCCTTTGAGGAGTCAGAAAATGTCATGATCCTAAAACAAAAGCTTAATAGGGTGTAATTCTAATGATGCCACAAACTTGCTCTTCAAAAAAATAAAGAAATGGTATGTAACCAAAGTGTGTTAAAAGTATCAACTTCAGCTGAGACTGATTTGGCTCAGTGGATAGAGCATCAGCTTGCGGACTGAACCGGGTTTGATTCCGGTTGGGGGCATGTACCTTGCTTGTGGGCACATCTCCACTGTGGGGCTTGCAGGAGGCGGCTGATCAATGTCTCTCTCTCATCGATGTTTCTGACTTTCTATCTCTCTCCCTTCTTCTGTAAAAAAAATCAATAAAATATTTTTTTTTTAAGTATCAACTTCACCATTCACTGTCTTCTCCTTTGAACAGCGGTTCTCAACCTGTGGATCGTGACCCCTTTGGGGGTCAAATGACCCTTTCACAGGGGTCGCCTAAGACCGTCGGAAAATGCAGATATTTACATCACGATGCATAACAGTAGCAAAATTTCATGGTTGGTTGGGGTCACCACTACATGAGGAACTGTATGCAAGGGTCACGGCCTTAGGAAGGTTGAGAACCACTGTCCTTTGAACCTTCTTCTCCTAAACTTCATTTGTTTGTGTATTCCACCACATCCAATTCCAGACTCAGAATGCTCTTGTCTGATTCTCTTATTTCTGCTTCTGCTATCAATGTCCTATGCCATGTACTAGTATTCTATACCTGGCTTACTGTAATAGCCCCCCAATGGGTCTGCTGTCACAACTTACTTTCTCTATCTCAAGTCATCTTTCACATCTCTGACAGTTCCCTTTCCAGAGTAGAGTTAGAATCATGGTGCACCCCCTCAGTCCAAAAGATTTTACTAGCTTTTTGTCTTCTTCTAGAATGAAGTCCAAATTTTTTAACATAACATTCAAGGACCCTCATAAATTTAAATTGTTCTATATTTCAAAACTTACCTGCCATTTGCTTCTCACACATAGTCAGTGTTCTACCTAGAATAGGCTCATCCCCTCTCCTGAAACATGCCATGGTTCTCACACTTCTAGAGCTCTGTACTTTTACTCTAACTTCATCTATTCAAATCTTGCCTCTCCTCTAAAGACTAATTCAAATGTCACCACCTCTAGGATGCCTTACCTGACTCCAAGGCACCATAAATTAATTGCTCCCTCCTTAGAGCACAGATAACACTTTATACACCCCTTTGTTACAAAGTCTGTCCCAATCTGACTTGTATTCATTCTTATATAATTACCTCCTCCCAGAGGAGAGAGACAATAATGAATCCCCAGATGGCCCTGGGTGCCAAGCATAGTGCCTTACATGAGATAGGCAATTCATAAATGTTTCTTATACTCAATTGACCAGTACAAAAATTATGAATTTTCACTGAAAACTGAATCATGGTTGAAAGACTAAGCTGGGCTCTAACCGGTTTGGCTCAGTGAATAGAGGGTTGGCCTGCGGACTGAAAGGTCTCAGGTTTGATTCTGATGAAGGGCATGTACCTTGGTTGTAGACACATCCCCCGTAGGGAGTGTGCAGGAAGCAGCTGATCAATGTTTCTCTCTCATCTCATCAATGTTTCTAACTCTCTATCCCTCTTCCTTCTTCTGTAAAAAAATCAATAAAATATATTTTTAAGAAAGAAAGACCAAGCTGGGAATCACAGAGAAGACTTAGAGGGTAAGAAGAAACCTCCATAAATGCCACCCAAACTGAAGCCCATGAATTAGTATTTTATAAAAAGAATAAAGATGGCCTCGTCCATTGCTTCTCAGCATTCTGTATTCCCACATCCTTGTGAAAAGTTTGCCTCTGGTGGAGAATTGCTCCCCTGACCAAATGGAAAGAGCACCTCCTCTTCAGCAGTAGGGACTTAAACCTGCATTTAAAAGGGTTCAATCAAGGCTCAATAGATACACATCACAATAAAAATGTATATATTATCTATAGCAGACTGTATGTGTTTTTATATATATTATACAGTGGTACCTCGAGATATGAGTTTAATTCATTCCGTAACCTTGAGGAGTGGGAAACTATGAGATGCTCGAGTCGCAGTAAACTGGTGGGTCGTGTGCAGCCGGCCGATCCGCGAGATTACTCCTCTCTCAAATGTTGTTCGTATTTCAAAGCAAAAATCACTCGCTCGACGGCTCGTATCTCAAAAATCTCGTATGTTAGGGCACTCATATCTTGAGGTACCACTGTACATATATATGTATATATACACATCTAAGATACTGTTTCATTTAAATATCTCTATGGGCAGAGACCTAATGATGTCTTAATAAAATAAATATTTAGTTCACATTTTTGCCATCATTCCAAAGAAGGAAAACAGCCAAGAACTAAAACCATCTCCTTAGCCTTATTGGCATTAAGTATTCAAATTCCCTGTGACTTGGAAATCTGACATGGGCTTATTGCAGGGCTTGTTCTCACCCGGAATGAAAAAATGAACTCAAACTTCCCAAAGAATACCATAATTTTCCAACATCTTCTCCTACGAGTCCTACCTCTCTCCTAAAACTTTCGAGTCAACTCTTCCTCAGATGAATCACGTTGAGAAATGAATCTCTTAATTGCACCATATAAGCTAAACAGTAAGCCATGACCTCATCACCCTGGATGTAATAAAAGGGCAGAGGCACTCCGGCATTTCAACAACATCTTAATTCCTGCAGTGCTCTGGTTTATTATAAAGCAGGCCTGTGTGCAGGAAGACATTTTTTTAAATGCTTTTATCTCCCTTTTGCATGCTGGCAGATCTCGTGGTCTCGTATCTCTGCAGATAGAGGCCTGAGCTGTGCTACAGCAAAGGAGGCAGGCCAATGAGTTTACCTGAGAAAGAAAGAAAAAAACAAACAAAAAAACCCTGGATAGATATCTGAATGTCCCAGCCAGACCAGAGAAGAATCAATAAGAAGCCTATGTATCTAAATTTGAGGGAAAAAAAAACAGAGTGGAAACACAATAGTATACCTTCCTTGGGTGGCATATCAATTTCTGGCCCTCAACTTAACATGAAGTCGTCCTTCTACTGATCATTAGTAGCATTCTTATTTTGCTACAAGTAGCATTGGTTGGTTCCATCTATGTATGGAGACCTCTATAAAGAGCATCCTAGCTGAGCACAGATATCTACCCTGTACCTGGTACTAATCCATATTTATCCCTAAAATGATGTTCAATGGGAGAACAAATTAATTAACTTTGTGAGAAAGTTATTCTCTGCACACAGAAGAGAATGTATTTGTGTCACCTCCACAAGTAAGTCTAAATAAAGATGTTTCAAAAAGAATTAATGTCAAATCACTAAAATGCATTTAACTGGTTTAGGAAGTTGGAAATGGCCCTCAGCATATCAAGGAGGAACAGAGAGATAGCCAGCAGCAGAATCAGCAGGACTGGATCCTTTCGTAGGTTCAAACACTAACCTGGAGTGAATACTCTTTCCTTTGTCTCATTCCCTAGCCCCATTGTCCTAAGTGGTTTTAGATGGTACTATTGGTTGCAAATAGCCGTGTGAGCTCGCTGTTTTGCATTCCACTGCTTATCACTGTCAACCACCGGGCCTTCTTCCCATCGTGGGTGTCCCAGTTAGAAGTGAGCCTCCTCCTTCAGGCTGAGCTCCCAGGAGAAAGAAACAAAGTTGAAAACTTACCTGGAGGCGCATAGCTCTGGCTGCGGGACATCACTCAGACTGTAGTCCACAGATGCCAGGACTTCAGTTCCATCCTCTGTGAAAAGGGAAAAGCCACTTTCACTTAAGTTCTGAGATTCACAAACCTTTAAAGCAGTGATTTCTATTAACGACAGCAATTCTACAGACAGACACTTTGGTAAAAATTAGGCATATACGCTAGGAAAACTGTTCAGAATGAGTTGAGCAGATCATAAGCAGAGACCAAAAAGATCCTGCCTCCTAAGCAAGGTTGAATCCCTTTATGTGACTGGTAACATCCGGCTACAGTGTTGTGGCCTTTACATTACTAATTTTAAGGAAAGCACTTTGCTCTATCAACTGTAGCACACATTTTCGGCAATGGCATTTCTGCAGGAAAGGAGGAAAGGGGCTAGTAAAAGCCTCTGGTAAAATTCTTTTGTCCAAGTATTTTGGAAGAGCTCATTCCTCGTAACAGCCTGGAACCCTCGGAAAACAATAACATTGTTCCAATCAGTTTCAAGAATGTAAGGAAGTCAATACCTCTAAGCCCCATGCAGTTGGTGGAATTATGATATATATCACTTAACAAAAGCACTGCCCCAGTGCAATGTAAACACACAAAACTCTCCTTTCTTCCCCCACTTGTTCAATGCAGAAAATAAGCAAGAGGGAAGGCATTTAAACTTCCTAGGGTCCCCTTCCTGATAAGAAAGTTCCTCTATACCAAGTAGGAATGAGGAAAATCATGGTGGTTTTATTCTCTTTTATTTCCAAACTAGAGGCCCTGTCCATGAAATTAGTGCAGTGGGGCAGGGGCAACTGTCGCTCAGCCCAGCCTGCACCCTCTCCAATCTGGGCCCAGTAGGATCAGGCCTAAACAGGCAGTCGGACATTTCTCTCATAATCCAGGACTGCTCACCTGCCTGCCTTCCTGACTGCCCCTAACTGATTCTGCCTTCCAGCTTGGTCATCCCCTAACCACTCCCCTGCCAGCCTGATTGATGCCTAACTGCTATCTTGCCAGCCTGTTTGCCCCTAACTGCCCTCCCCTACGGGCCTGGTCATCCCTTTCTGCCCTCCCCTGCAGGCCTTATCCCTCCCAATTGTCCTCCCCTGCTGGCCTGATCACCCACAACTGCCCTCCCTTGCAGGCCTGGTCTCTCCCATCTGCCATCTTGTGTCCACATGGGGTAGGATCTTTGACCACATGGGGACAGCCATCTTGTGTGTTGGAGTGATGGTCAATTTGCATATTACTCTTTTAGATGGGATAGAGGCCTGGTGCATGAGTTGGGGCCAGCTGGTTTGCCCTGAAGGGAGTCCCGAATCAGGGTGGGGATTCCCTTGGGGCATGCGGTGGCCTGGGCAAGAGACCTGTGGTGGTTTGCAGGCCAGCCATGCCACCCGGTGACCCAAGTGGAGGCCCTGGTATCTGGGATTTATTTATCTTCTATAATTGAAACTGTAGCCTAGAGTGAAGCCAAGCCTCCTACTTGCTCTGTGATGGCAGCCATTTCTGTTGGGATTTATTTATCTTCTATAATTGAAACTTTGTAGCCTTAAGTGGAAGACAAAACAGGCCAGGGATGTAGAAGCTTGGCTTCCTCCATCAATAGGAACAACCCTAGCCTCCTGCTCTCTCCAGCTTTGTGGCTGCCACCATTTTTGTTGGGATTTATTTATCTTCTATAATTGAAACTTTGTAGCCTTGAGTGGAGGCCTGGGCCCACCAGAGTGTGTGGAAAGCCTGGCTCCCTCCATCACCAGGACAACAGAAGCCTCTCTCTTGCTTGTTCCATGGCCACAGCCATCTTGGTTGAGGTTAATTTGCATACTTGCTCCTGATTGGCTAGTGGGTGTGACTTGTGGGTGTAATGGAGGTGTGGTCAATTTGCATATTACTTCTTTATTAGATAGGATAGGATTCCCTAAATAGAAAACAGCATGTTCAGAATTTTTTTTTAAGTTGAACTTGATTTAACTACAACATTGGCTGGTACTTCCAAAGGAATGAAGAAATTCTAAAGTGAGAATGAGGGATTAAATAAATATTCAAGACCAGGATAAAAGCCCATGAGTTTATTTCAGTGCTATTCTAGAATTCTTTTCATTAAACTTAAGTACATAGGAAAGCTATATGCCTATAAGGAATCAGAGATTGAGATATTGTTTCTCTTTCTGTTTTCACTGTTTACAAAGCAACCTTAAGCAACCCCAGTTTATCTTTGCTGCTGTGTTTCCTGACTTGTCCATATTTAGATCAAGTTTTGATCCTTGGGTCTTTAGCTGGCCACCAAAAGGCAGCAGGTCCAGAGAGGCCAGGATCAGGGAGAGAGACATTGCAGGGTTTATCTACTCAACCAAGAGGCTGTGTTGTGCTCATCCTTTGTAAACAATAAGACATGTCAGCATCCCTGGTTGCTGTCACTGCTGACAGTTCTCTAAAGGCCAGTAAGTGCTGAATTCTTTAAAGCCGGATTGTACCCAGTGAGAGAAACCACAATGTGAGATGAGGGGGACCTCATGGATATCTGAGTACCTTGGGAAAAGGGAGGAATTGAGGCTTTTCACTCAGCAACCTGATGAAAACTAGACAAATAGTCTTGCGTTTAATATATAGTTTCCATCAATTCATGCTTCTTTTGTTAGGAACAATTCCAGCCTGTACAGGAAGAGAGACAGATATAGAGAAATAATTCCTCATTGACAAAGGGGCTTCAGGTAAAGCAATGCTTATGAAAGGACTGGAGACAGTTTATATTGGTAAATTTCCATTGCAAAACCATTTCATTGCTTTCATTTCATAGGCCTCAAAACTTTATGTCCTTGAACAAGTAATCAAATGCAAAAGGACAGAACTAAATAACCCAGCTGGGACAGCCAGACTGTATGCAAAACACAAAGAATAAAATACAAGTCTTTAAGGAATAGGAATGAGAAATTGTAGCAAAGCCAGGAAGGACTTGAAAATAACTTACAAAAGTGGTATCTAGTGCTTTCAAAACGATGAACTTTTTATGCTCAGCCTTAAAATCCATAAAATTATCTTTTGAACAAGGCTCTACTTGGAAAGTTAATTAGATCACAAAAAAATCCCAATTCATAGCATTATTCATCATTTTTAACCTCAGACTTTTAAAATGTGTAAAATGAAGACCAAATTTTTTCATGGAAACTGATAACATGTGTTGAAGTAGAATAAACCCACATGAGGTGTCAGAATCTCGTTATAACAGCAAGTGATAATGTGTTGTACTCAAGAATAATTTTGCCATAACATTTAAGTTATAGATTTTGAGAGTAATAATGTTTCCGAGGGAAGGAAATTTCTAGTGTTTCTATTTTCTTCTTCCTAAGAAGGTTTCCTAAAAGGATCTGCTCCACTAAATGGTCAAAACATTTGAAAAAGAAAATGTCTTAGATCCACTTGTAAAATATTAGTCTTCAAAACTTTGAAAAGGACCATCCTTTCAATGTCAAATTCATCCTTGAAATAAGGACCATCTCTACAAACAAGGCCAGAAGTTAATGTTCCATTAATTTAACAATAGATTTTTTACCTGTTTCTACATGACACACACTACTTGATAGTACAGAATCATAGATTCTTTTCCCAAGTTTGTCCTTTTTTCCTCTTCAATCTTCTCAATTGAAACAACCAGACCCTATCTCACATAGCTACAGGTTAAGTACTGAGCCTGGGAGTCTGTCTGAACCATAGAAGACTGAGAGCAATTGAAGAAAGAATTCTGCAAATTTCTATAAACTAAATGAACACTCACCCCTGTTTTCCTAATTTTCCTATAAGCATTCAAGCTAAAGAGCTATTGGCAGGGTCCAGACAGACACTGCGGAGCAGCTTGCCGAAGAGCAAATGGTAAAAATAAAATAAAATGAAAAAGATTTGCCTGTCATGGGAGTTGGTCAATAAAATGCAACAGTGTTTATTACAACATTTAAAGTCTGTGATTAAGAACACCAAAAGGCCTAAACTAGAAAGGTTTTCAGCCTGTAATTTCCCTGCAGTCCTGGCCTGTACTTCCTTATGAGTTAGCTCAGCAGGGCTTTTTTTCCATGTCCATCATCAGCTTGTAATTATTGCCATTCTCAAAGCTATGCCAGATGGGTCTTTAGAAGCAGGCATGCAGCTTGTTTATGAGAGAAAGAGCTGTAATATTACTCTACACAGAGACCTATCTGGTCCTACTCAAAGAGCCCTGCTCCTCCCTGCCCTCCCCACCCCCCCTTCACCCCACCACTATTCTCTCTTTCTCCCCTAGACAACCCTCTCAGTTTCAGCTCCCTGTCCCAGCAGAGTGGTCTGGTGAAGGTCTGGACCATGGGAGCCAATAGATATCTGTATCTTTAAGCAGATGGCCTGCCATCAGCACCTCTGGCCATTCACATATGCAAATGAGGCCTACACCCAAAGGAAAAGCAAAGTATGGACACTTTCCCCTGCCTGTTCTTGTGCAGGGTATTTATTTAAAACACCAGAGCAGCCAGTCTACCTTTCAGAATACAGATCCGCCGAGATACCGCAACTCTGCCTTCCATGTCTCTTTTTCTGGGAATTCCTCATTGGCTAGAACTGAAATTCCCAGCAAGATTCTCAAGGACAAACCCCTGCTCCCTTTGCCTGGTAGGAAGGATAAACATTTTTAAGAAGGTTGAGGTCAAGGAGCTGTGCAAACCAACACAGGGAAAGGCAAAAGCGCCTGACTGAGGTTCATCTGGTGATAGGTCTGGGGTGTTAGGTATCCCAGAGGGCCAAGCAGAGCTTCAATCAGCAGTTAATGAGGCAAGACCTGCAACAGATAGCCACTTTTAACTTACAAAAGCTTTTAGATGTCTCTGTTTACTTTGATCCATTTCAGTTAATTTGAGCCTGGTTAGGGTGCATTTTCCTCTCCCCCACCCCCAGATAAACCCTCTGCTCCCACCCCATCTCCACCCCCACTTCCCAAACAATAGTGTCATTTACCAACTTCATACTTAACAAGTTTTGAGATCTTCTGTCAAAACTGGCAACAGTTATATAAAAAACAAGGAGAGGAAGACCAGGTACCATAGGCTGCCTATAGAATGGTAATTTCAAAATCCCCCCTTCTTTCTCTTCCCTTCGCCTCCCCCCTCGCCTACCTCCCACCCCAAATAAAAGATAAATGAAAAGGCTGGCCGGACAGGAAAGACTGCATTTCCAAAGGAGATTTAGTTATTTGTTCCTGATTAAGTGAAGTGCACATTCTTTCATTCCTTGTTATTTTGCCCACGTGAAGACCGGAGAGCTTTCTTTGTTCAAAGGTTTCAGAGCAGATAAAACTAATTTACTCGAATGTGAAATAATCCAGAAAGAGACTGCGCCTGGTGGTCACTGCCGGGAGGTCACTTTAACTGGCCGGCACTTCCAGGCCCTGGGGCTGGGCTGGGAAGCAGGGAGGCTCCTGCGCTCAGATATTTGCACGTGGGTCCGCCTGTTCACGGGGATGGGCTGGTGTAATGAGCTTTTAATTAGGTCAGCTTGGTACTTGACCCCAGTGCACTGTGGGCCTGCGCCTGGGGGGCACGGGGCGGGGGCGGGGAGAGACCTCCACACCCACAGGTGCGGGTAAACATCCTGGGAACCTTCCTGGCATACCTGCGGCAGCCTCCCTATCCCAGCATGCCCCA
>PVJN01060926.1:0-11465 GCA_004026805.1 Lasiurus borealis
TGTTAGGGTCGAAACGCTCGCCGCTCAAAGGAAGGCTCCAAGAGACGTTCTCATGCAAACAGCAAAGGGTAAGGGTTTATTCACCAGCATGCTGGGGCTCACAACATACTCTGAAAACAGAGCAGAGGCTGAGAGCCCCGCGTCCATACAAAGCTGAGCTTATATACTATGTGACAAGCAACAGGGTTATACAAGGTCAACACAGAGTTTTATTTCCTCATACCTGCACACATCTCACAATCTACAGACTCCACATATTATCTGGTTTGATAATGGGATGGGACTGATGGTTATTTCTGGGTTACTCCCTTGGGACATCTGGACCATGTCTCCTGTCTCTGTTCTCAACCCTGAGACTGTAATTACAGGATGTAACTGGGGGATATGATTTTAAGCCGAGCTGTGTTAACTCCGGCCCAATCCTGATTTTTGCAACCTTACAAGAAGAGCTACAAAAAGCTGACGTACAGAGACACACTTGTGGAGAGGATGGGAGGAGGCGGGTCTGGCTGGCTTCCTCTAGCAGGAGGAAGACAGAAAATCCCAACTGCACTGAACCCCAGCTCCAGGTAAGACTCACAGGAGGAGTCTGGACTGCTGTGAAAAGGAAGGAGTACAATGAAACTTAGGGAAGCTGCAAAAGACAGAAGTTTGGGGGCTCACAAAAGTGAGAAAGTGCACGTGAAAGAGCACACACAAAGCTCTGACTGCTGATTTTGCCGCTGGCTTTCTCTAGTGGGAGGAAAACAGAACCTCACAATAGCACTGAAATCCAGGTTGGACTGCACTGAACCCCATTTTTGGGTGAGACCCTGGGGACCCAGACTCATATGGGTCCCTAGAAGGCACGGAAACTCAGGGGAACCAAAAGGCAGAGTTCCAGAAGGGCGGGGGTGTGCATGTATGCAAAAGGCAGAGGTTGGGAGGCCAGCCTGCACATGCACACTCAGCTGATCCTCACAACCAATTGGCTTGGAGTTCAATCACCCCGCCCCCCCCGCCCCCCCACCCAGTCAGTGATACCAGCAACAATCAAGAATTAACTACAACAAGACTGTACACACAGTTCACAAAGGGATGCACCAAGAGTGTCCACCTCAGGTAACTGAGGAGGCAGAGCTACTGGGCCACATAAGACAGTTAGCACACAAAGCTACTCTACCAACCCAGGGAAGCAGCAAAATATGCAGAGACTAAAGAACAGATCACAAATGAAAGAAATGGAGGAAAACGAATGACGATATAGAGTTCAAAACCACGATTATAAGTTTTTTTAAGAATTTTCTAGAAAAAAAAATGGATAAATTTAGTGAGACCCAAGGGGAGATGAAAAAGAATCAACTAGAAATTAAACATACACTGACTAAAATAAAATAAAAAATATTATACAGAAACCAACAGCAGACTAGAGGACTGCAAGAATCAAGTCAAAGATTTGAAATACAAAGAAGCAAAACATACTCAACTGGAAAGAAAAAAAAAATCTAAAAATTTGAAGATAGTGTAAGGAGCTTCTGGAACAACTTCAAGCATACCAATATCAGAATTATGGGAGTGCCAGAAGAATAGAGAGAGCAAGATACTGAAAACCTATTTGAAGAAATAATGACTGAAAACTTCCGACATCTGGTGAAAGAAATAGACTTACAAGTCCAGGAAGCACACAGAACCCCAAATAAAAGGAATCCAAAGAACCACACTAAGACACATCATAATTAAAATACCAAGAGCAAAAGATAAAGAATGTTAAAAGAAACAAGAGAAAAACAGTTAATTATCTACAGGGGAGCACCCATTCAACTGTCAGCTGATTTCTCAACAGAAACTATGCAGACTAAATGGGAATGGCAAGAAATATTCAAAGTAATGAACAGCAAGAACCTACAACCAAGATTACTCTACTCAGCAAAGATGTCATTCAGAATTGATAAGCAGATAAAGAGCTGCACAGATAAGAAAAAACTAAAGAAGTTCATCAACACCAAATCAGTATTACATGAAATGCTGAAAGGTATTCTTTAAGAAGAGGAAGAAGAAAATGGTAATGGTAAAAATTATGAACAACAAATGCATATCTATCAACAAGTGAATCTAAAAATCAAGTGAATTGAAAAGCTGATGAACAGAATAAACTTGTGAATATAAAAGAATTAGGGGCATAGAAAGGGAGTGGACTGATAATTCTTAGGAGAAAGAGGTGAGGGAGGGTGCAGGGAAATACTGAACAAAAATCACACACCTATAGATAGACAATGACGGGGAGGTAGGGCAGAGGATGGGGTGGGAACCAGATGGAGGGAAAATATGGGGGGAAAAAAAGAGGAACAATTGTAATAATCTGAACAATAAAGATTTATTTAAAAAAATATAGCTCATAGCTTGGCTGGTGTGGGTCAGTGGTTGAGCATCGACCTCTGAACCAGGAGATCATGGTTTTATTCCCAATCAAGAAATATATATACTTAAAAAAGAATATGGCTCATTGAAATCTTTCTGTTGGAAGTTGTGTTTGAGAGCAAAATCTTCTCCAAAAAAAATGGAGATTTGTGAATATGACATTAGGGATCCTGGATGCCCTCATCAGTGGCATCACATAGCTTACATTATAGGGATGGGCGAGTGAACACCATATAGTTTGTAAGGACAGTCTGCACTCTTCTCCTACCATAAATGTAAAAGTCAATAAATAATTTAAAAATTGGCTGATCAATATTCTTAGAGAAAAAATTAAAAGTCAGAAAAAAATAATTCCTAAGAATTGATAAAATGCTGCACTTGATTTGAAAAACCAAATGTGAAGTGCACTGTATTTATGTATTTATTTATAAGGAAATAAGAATTTTTAAAAACATATTGAATTAAAATAAATGAAGAAAAAAATTACAGAGTTATCCAAGCATACCCTCAGAAGCATAAGAATGGAACATTTTTTTTTTATTCTGAAGAAAACAGGAAATGGGCCCATGATATTAATAACACCCATAAAATAAGAAGCAGATAGAGTGAATGAACTTTCCTCAAAGCCAATCTTACTATTTGGTATTGTATTTTTTGGACATTTTATAAAATATATGAACAAAGAGTAGAAGGATGTGCAAACAGTGTGGGAATAAGGAAGCTGTTGCATGAAATGTTTTGGATGAGGATCATCTGTACCCATCTGTTCCTATTACTTAGAAGGAAGAAATATTCTCAAGCTCTTTAAAGTTAAATGAGATTGGAAAACTGTTACATTACGTTAGAGTTATTGGTTCCTAGAGACGATATTCATATTATTTCCCCTATCACTTCTTTAGGTTTGCTACCCCCTCCCATTTCATTCTCATGTTATCATGACACCTGAAGGCTGAGGCCACCAGATCATCACTGGGAAAAGTGATGAGATGCCAATTAGGTTTACAACTACCCACTGCCTTTCTTGCTATGCTAACAATCTGGTAGTAATAGAAGAACTCTTTCAAACTTTAAAAGCCTATGTTATAAAATGTTATATACAACATAGTTTTAAGACCTGGCATTTATTGAAAAGAAAAACATGGAATTGTATTTGCATGAAATTTTACTCAATTACATCCCTTGCATTCACCAAAATGCTTAATGGGAAAAAAATATATAAAATACATTTTTGCTTGTATTATTATTTAATTTAAGAACTATTTTAAGTTAGGGTAGGTGATTTGTTGAGCTCTTTCCTTTAATGTTTCTCTAAACAACTTAAGAATAATAGAACTAATTTGTACTCTGTCATTGAATCATAAGTTTTTAACTTACTGTGGGAAAGAACGGGAGACTTGATTGTAAAGTTTGTAAGGAGGAAATTCTGAAAAGGAGAGTTGACTGAAGGTAGTAACCCATTTCTCAGAATTCTGACTTAGGGGAGTGTTGAAGGCAGCCACCCCTAATTGTTCCTTGACTTTTCCAAACAAGTCTGTGTATGTGCAGACCCTTGGGTGTTTACCGGAATGATTAGGCTTAATCTTTAGTTGCCCTTGCTTAAAGGACACTGCAGTCATCTGTGTCCTCCCAAGATTACTTACGTTACTGATTGTATCCTAAAGATAAGCTTTATCCCAAACTGCTGTTACAATAAAAGCCTGAAGAGGCAGGCAAACAAGGCTATCTGGTTCCTCTAGCCAAGCAGTTCCTTAGCCCTCTGTTTCATAGCAATTGTGTATCAGATTAATCATTCATTCGTTGCTCAGAGTCTGTTGCTCAGCCCTGGCAAGTGGTGCCCTGTGTGAGGACCAAGGAATGCAAGGAGACACAGTGAAAACCTCAAAAACGAAGAGTAAGGAAATGAAGACTGCATAGTAAGTCATTGGAGCCCTCTGGGGATTTTTACATGGAGGGTCATTCACTAAATATGTAACTATAATTCAGAGGAGAAAGCCTGAGAGAAAAAAAAAATTGTAATACAGAAAAAGAAAAGTTAGACCAGTCATTGTGACTCAGTGGTTGAGCATGAACTTGGAGATCATGGTTCGATTCCCAGTCAGGACACATGCCCTGGTTATGGGCTTGATCGCCAATGTGGGGCGTGCAGGAGACAGCCAATCAAAGATTTTCTTTCATCATTGATGTCTCTCCTCTCCTCTCCTCTCCTCTCCTCTCCTCTCCTCTCCTCTCCTCTCCTCTCCTCTCCTCTCCTCTCTGAAATCAATGAAAATATATTTAAAAAAGAAAAGTTATTACGCATAGTACATTATAGGCTCCTCTAAATTAATAATAAAAATTAGGTGTGCTTAATTTTAAAACACCCACCACCACACAGTAGGAAAATCACCAGGGAGAAATAACTACAAGCACAAGGAGATTCCATTATTTACACATTACATTAGTGATAGTGAGGGAGAGACTTCTACTCATCCAGGACCACTGCTCCCTCCATCTTGAGATATGAAAGGATTGCATTTCCCAACCTCTTTGCAATTAGAAGAAGTAGGTAATGAATTGCAGTTGGTGGCAAGAGGAAGTAATAGTATCATTATGGGATCTAGATGTTGAAAAATGATCTATTTTCTTCTGCAGCAACCTTTGAAAACATTGGTTCCAGATGGCTTAGTTACAATGTTAGTTTTATTTGGTGATAGACAAATAAAACTTTGGATGTAGTAAACCACTGAGATTAGAGTTATTGATTATTTAATTTTTGTGACACCATAACAATATTGTGACTGATAAGACAAAACAGATGGATGACATCCAATGGGGGTGATTGTGTGGAAAAACAGTGTAATTTGGGACATTCTTTTTGTGGAGCAATTTAGCATTTTATTTAAAAATCTAAAATTTCATTCAGATTAATCAATAGTTTCATTTCTATGAATGATTCTGTCTAACAAGGTGAAACAATATGCTCCTTGAAAAAAAATCTTAAAACAAACTATTAAAAATGAGCTAAACACCCATAAGTAGGCAAAATGATTTTTCCAAAAATTACATGCATGTCTAAATAATAAAGAGTGTTTACATTTAATAGTACAATAAAACACCTTTTATTAGAATGAGAATTCGAGGTATAAAACAATAGCAGAGAGTTTTATAGTTTCCTACATTATACCCAGTTATATGTAGGAGAGAATGCAATTTTTAAAAATAAACAAAAAATGCTGTGATGAATGGATAGATGTGAGATACAGGGAAAAAAATTGGAATATACTCACTAAACTATTGAATGGGCCAGGGAGGGGAAACAACTTTGGTGTTTATTTTACATATTTCTAAGTTATTCAGATTTCTTATGCCTATCATATAGGTTTTTGCAATTTAAAATCCCCTCCGTGATAAGTTATTTCTATTTTTTTTAAGATGTCTGAGGTGATTCACACCATAGCTTTACATGTTCACAGCAGGAATGTGACTATAGCCTTTAGTTTCATTGCTAAAAGATGCAAAGTATTTGGTAGCTGTGACTAGAACTTACTTCCTGGGAATAAACAAAGCTAAATCATTCATTTGTAAAACCAAAACAAATAAAAAACCGCTATTAAATGGACCATATTTATAGCTCAAAATTATATGGGCATATGGGCTTATATCTCGTCCACTTCCAAACTCCAGTGAAATGACTCAAAGAATAAAAGAAAAAGCAACTTGGTATTAGTGTTAAAAATAGGATCAGTTTCCTTGCATAATCCAGAAGTAATAAGAGTATCTATTATGAGAAAAATATTCCAAAAAGGGTATAAGAGGAAAAAGTGTTTGGAGGCACAAGAATAATGCTCCATGGAGCTGGGGGAGGAGTGGAATAGAATGCAAAGCACAAATCTTGATCTGATCTGTGTCTCCAAAATATACAGATTTCTCCGTACACCTCACTGGCAACTAGATATAATGGGGTATGGCATGTGATGACTGGAGGCTGCTTGGACTGGCTCCCAGAAAGGAGAGCTCTGATTATTAGAGAGGGGTCCTCATTGCCACTTGTAGGATTCCAGCCTGAGAGTCCCACAATGACATGCCTTTGAAAACCTATGACTTCTGGAAAGCAAACCTTGTTTTGTTTTGTTTTTCATTTTTTTATTAAGATATTACATGTATACATATCTTCCCATTGCTCCCCACAACCCCACTCCCATACATGCCCTCACCCCCAGTGTCATGAATCCATTGGTTGTGATTATATGCATGCATACAAGTCTTTCAGTTGATCTCTTATCTCCTCCACCTCTCCCTAACATCCCTGCTATAATTTGACAGTTTGTTTGATGATTTATTGCTCTGTATTTATCTTTTTGTTCATCAGTTTATAATGGGCTTTATTATCCATAAATGAGTGAGATCATGTGGCATTTTTTTTTCATTGACTGGCTTATTTTACTTAGCATAATGCTCTCCAATTCCATCCAGGTTGCTGCAAATGGTAAGAATTCCTTCTTTTTTATGACAGCATAGTATTCCATTGTGTAGATGTACCATAGCTTTCTGATTCAGTCATCTACTGATGGGCACCTAGGCTGTTTTCAAATCTTAGCTGATGTAAATTGTGTTCTTATGAACATAGGGGTGTTTATATCTTTTCTGATTGGTGTTTCTAGTTTCTTAGGATATATTCCTAGGAGTGGGATTATTGGGTCAAATGGGAGTTCCATTTTTAGTTTTTGAGGAAACTCCATACCGTTCCCCACAGTGGCTGCTCCAGTCTGCATTCCTACCAGCAGTGCAAGAGGGTTCCTTTTTCTCCACATCCTTGCCACTACTTGTCATTTGTTGATTTGTTGATGATAGCCATTCTGACAGGTATAAGATGGTACTGCATTGTCATTTTGATTTGCATCTCTCGGATAACTAGTGACTTTGAGTATGTTTTCTTGTGTCTCTTGGCCTTCCTTCTGTCTTCTTTTGAAAAAATTCTACTTAGGTCCGTTGCCCACTTTTTTATTGGATCATTTATTTTCCTTTTATTAAGTTGTATAAATTCCCTGTAGATGGTGGGGACCTTTATCAGTGATAATATTTGCAAATATATTCTCCCAGGCAGTGGGCTTTTTTGTTGATGTTTTTTTTTTTGTTTTTGTTTTTTTTTTTCGTTTTTGCTGTGCAAAAGCTTTTTATTTTGATGTAGTCCCATTTGTTTGTTTTCTCTTTAGTTTCCATTGCCCTAGGAGGTGTGTCAGTGAAGATATTGCTTCAGCGTATATCTGAGATTTCTCAGCCTGTGAATTCTTCTAGTATTTTTATGGTTTCCCATCTTATGTTTAAGTCCTTTAGCCATTTTGAGTTTATTTTTGTGTATGGTGTAAGTTGGTGGTCTAGTTTCATTTTTTGCATGTATCCGTCCAATTTTCCCAACACCATTTATTGAGGAGACAAACCTTGTTTTAATAAAAATCATGGTAATGGCTTCATGGGAATACATTTTTACTAAATGATTGGGAATGCTGTTGCCAGGCAGATATACTATCAGTTCAAATAGAGAAGTATAAGTAACACATCCATCATCACAGCCTAATGCAGTACTTGCCTCTTGTTAGGTTCATTGCAAAAATGGAAAACAACATGGCCTTGAACCAGTTCAGGCAAGAGAATCTGAGTAGGTATATATCTAATCTGAATGGTTGGGCAACTCTTTGTGTAATTTAAAAAGTAATTAGCAATGAGTTTTTCCCAGAAAACAACAAAATCAGTAATGACGAGTTGACCTTGATGTTTTACTCAAGAGCAATCTGTTTGAAGCTATTTACAGCATGAATATGTGCTCCTTCTTTGTTTTTTTGGCTCATTCATCTGTCTTGGGAATGAGCGATGAAACATGGATTTAATACCCAGCCACCCTGTGTCAGTATGTGAGCTGCGAACAAAGCTGCTGACACAACTTCACTCCACCCAACGAGGTTTTCCAGTGTGAGGCCAGCTCCCAGGAGGAGAAATACACAAGTTCAAGGAAAATGAGGGGAGAAAAAAGAATATCATTTATGTTTTAAAATAAAATATAACTTTTAAATATTATGCACCAACTCAACAACAAACTCTTTTTCTTAAACTAAAATAGCATGGCCTTGGGAATATGGGCTTTTTATCCAGGTACATAAAAGGAGTCTTCAATAAGGAATCTCAGAAATAAGCGTGGCTTCCTTCAAATGAACTCTGCAACAGGGGAGGTGCCTTTCAACTAAGGTGGAGTAAGTTAAATTCTTGCAAACATTTCAGAGAAGCACACTGTATTTCTTTCACATTTCCCCTATTCCCACTGCACATACAGACACTGCATATTTCCTATAGATCATGACTTAACACTTTGGAAGCTTAAGTTCATGGAATAGACATAATTTTCCACAGCTGTCTAAAGAGTTATGGCATTCTGTTTTTTTCCGCAGTCTTCATGAAAATGTTTTAAATTTGTTTCCTATACACATTATGTGCAAGTACTCTATGATGGGCTGCCAGTTGTGAGTGTCACCCTTCCCCACTCTCCACGTCCTGTGTGGTTCAGGGTTTGGGCTCTGGAGGTGTCCAAATGCAAATGAAAGAGGCTAGAAAATATTAATTTGGAAATATTTGGAGGCCAGGCGGGAGCCCAACACAAGGGGAAGGACTTCATCTTGCTCTGAACTTGCAATCCATTTTATTAAGACTATGGGATACATCCATAGCCTTTAGGCAGGCAATTCCAATAATAGCCAATCAGCAAGAATTTATATAAAACTAAAAGGTGGAAGTTGCTTTAGCTACCTTTTGTCTCAACTAAACAATGGGTGGATGGCTCTGACTTTTCAGAGCTTCAAGGTTGACCAGCCTTCCGGGTTCCTTGTCCACACCTCTCTGATAGTGAGGACTATGGGCGGCTTCCAACATCTCCCCCATTTTTTTCCCCCCTTAAAAAATCTTGCATCTGCAGATTAGAAATAAACATATAAGAACAATAAATGAGACAAGCAAATAATGATTATGCTGAGAGGCAAATGTATCAGTCTATAGTAAGTTTCTTTCTGGGCCAACAGTTTTTGAGTCCCAATTTCAATGTCAAACAGTTCTTTATGTGTACATGTCGGCAATGATATTTCAGTTCTGGATGGTGGAAAACGGTGGCAATGCAAGTCCGACCTTCTCTGGTTTGGTCCTGTGTAATGTGCAGTGACGCACAGCTGCTGACTGCTAGTATAGTAAGGCGTCTTCACCATCTTCCTTCTCTGAATTTCTCCTCTTGTCTTCATGGCTGAGCAATCCGGTCAGTCTCTCTCTGGGATCCATTGTTGCAGGAATCCACATAGGCTTTTCTAGAAATATACAAACATATTCTTTACCAAAGATTAATAAAGGAATTCTTTTCTGTAAATTTGACTTGGGATCCTTTTTTATTTTTGCCCAAATAATTTTCCTTTGGCTTATTTTGACACCATGTGTGTTCATGGGTGTCTTACTGTTAACCTTACAAATTACTTAATTTTCCAAAGTAAAAATTTTCTTAATGTAATTTTCCCACAATGTATTATTTTTCTTACAGGATATTATTCTATTACCCCCCCCCCTTTTTATTTAAATATTAGAAGCCTTTTGGAAATTTTATAATGCAGTCTTGATAACTTTTAATTTTAATATTTTGCACAAAATTATGACTGCTTAGGATTCATAGCATGATAGGCAATTTTATTATGAGATGAACTATCAATAAATTTTTATATAATACTTCAGGAACAGTTTTTTGTCCAATACAATTAAGTTTTCTTGAATATTCACTTATTTCAATTAGCCAATATAAATTAATCTGAAATAAAGCTTATTTATTAACTTCACTTGTCCTAAGTTATGGACAATAAGGGATATTAATTAGACTTCCACAATTAGTCTGAGTAATTTTACATTAGCTTTGTCAGAGAGAGAAAAACACAAATTATTTACTTCAGTTTATGAGGTCAAATTTATTGACTTTTAATTACCAGCTCTTCAGATATTTGAAGAAAACATCTATTTATTTCCTTCTAAAATAACTTTTCAGGCTACAGAGTTTTACTTAAGAATCTTTGTCTTTCTTTTTACTAAGCATTTGCTCATGCATCTGAATAGCCATGTCACAAGAAATCTCATCACAGTTAACTTGACTACTATTTTACTGTCAGATTTAATACTTTAACAACAACCTTAGTTTACCCTGTAAATATTAGCGGAAGAGATTTCAAAAATTTTAAATTTTTTCTTTTTATTAAGCTAGAATTTTATTTTTAAAAAGTATCCCCTTTGGCTAATTAGCATATATAGAGGGATCATGGGAGGTCTCAGTAACTTTATTCAAAGAGAGGGGTTGGCCTTTGCTGTTTCAAGATGGCGGCCCCCAGGGGAGTGGCAAGCCATGAGGCCAACATGGTTGCTGCCAAGTCAAGCAGTCCAAAAATGGTGACTGTCTAAACTGTTAAAGCCAAAACTACACTCCAAACAAACAGAAATCTCACTAGCTGTTTCTGGTGGCTTTATTAGAATTTAATTGTTTATAATTTAAGTAGGTATCTTTAATTAAAAAAGAAAAGAAAAAAAAAATTTAGTAAATGTTTACATCTGATTCACAAGGCACAAAGATTGCCCTACCTCTAGCCTAATTAAGAATGCAGGTGGCTAGGGGCTTGTTATTATTTTAAATTGTTTTAAATTCTGCTGTTAAAAATTTGGCTTTATATAGTTACTTCATTTTGCCCTTTTTAGAGGCCAAAACTTTCATAACATTTATAAATAAAATAGAGTTATTAATTTTTATTTGATAAAGTTTCCATGAGATTTCAAGTATATTAGGTTGATTAAATTCAAAATATTTCTTTTCCAAGAGAGTACAAATTTCGTGAATTACTCTGAGCCCTTGGAGCTCTTCAAAAAATCATCTCTCAGTTAAAGCCTTAAAATTTTAACATGGAAAAATGATCAAACAAATATCTATATATGATTTAAAGATTATATTCCTTTCTTATAATTATCTTAAGATATCAATTAAATTTAAATTGGTTATTATATTCAAAATTTGTTTGGGATTATGAGAATTC
>PVJN01060927.1:0-11436 GCA_004026805.1 Lasiurus borealis
GGGAAGTAGCGCACTGTAGAAAGTCAAGCCGCTGACCTCCGGCGGATCACAAAGAGCCCACGCTGAAGCTGGCCCAAGTAAATCCTCATCTTGGTGCTGTCACTGGTCTTTCTCACCCAGATCTGCAGAGAAGGAAAGAGAAAGGCTAAGAATGAGAAGTCTTCCAGAGCATCAAAATTTTTGCATAAATTACGTGTGGGCAGAAAACTGGCAACCTCTTCCTGTCAATTTGCAAGGACTTCAAAAGGACCTCCTTGACCTTTGGCCCTTTTAAAGGGCACTAGAGTGTAGATAGTTGGCATCAACCTTGAATTCATTTCTCCCAGCCATCATCTCTCTTACACCTTTAAGAAAATGGAGCCCTATACTCAGTGGACCCAATGTCAGCATGTGGAAAGAAGGATCCCGGGTTCGATTCCAGTCAAGGGCACATGATCCCCAGTAGGTAGTGTACAGGAGGAAGCTGATCAATGGTTCTCACTCATCAGTGATGTTTCTTTCTCCTTCTCTCCCTCTCATTCTCCCTCTAAAATCAGTAAAAAAATATTTTTTTAAAAAAATAAAGAAAATGGAAAGCACAATGATACTGTGTTCCATTTGGCTTTGATCTTAAGGGCTCTTTTTGATTTGGTTTGACTACAATGTTAATCAACATTCGAGATATACAGATTCATCACTTTCAATTAAATTAGGAAATACTTTGACAGTCCTTCCCTCCAGACCATATCATTTCCCCAAAGAGGAAATAGCATGGTCTGTGTTTCACAGGCAGACACATTCTTCTGTAGAACTGAGAATGAACCCTGCAGCAGGGAATTGCCCGAGCTGACAAGTACACTCAGTAAGGAAGGAAGGAGAACTGGCACACCTGCACAAGGAGCTACTGTGGGCCAGACACTGTTGATCAAGTTGAGCCTCCTCCTCCTCAGATACTCCCCTCCTCCCTCCATGAAGTTAAGTATCGCCTCCCTTTTATAGACAGCAAGGCTAAGGGATGTGTCCTATGTGAACTCTGGCATCTGACATCAAAGCCTTTGCTCTTCTCCACTAACCCAGACCCTGACTCTTTTCATCAGTTCTCTCGTGTGTTTAATTAACATGCAATTAGATAGAACCAAAAGCATTTTTTTTTTAATCTGCATCACATATATACAAGTACACGTTTACAGATATATATTCTCCCTCCCGTTTAGTTTTCAGGTTTTAAAAAGTTTATTCTCAGTTTCTTTGGGGTGATTATTTAGCAACAGATTTTATTTTTAAACTAGTGTGTTGAACTTTAAAGTTAAAGGCCTTACATGAATCTGAATCTCTAAGGAACCATTTTCAACTAAAAACTAACCCCAAGGAGGGCTGAACTGGGAAGTCACCAACATGTTCAGATGTGCCCACCAAATCTGTACAAAGTTATGCAAAGGCCAAGTAGCTCTACTGTCACTTAGGATGTGACCTGAAACATGAGCTGGAATACTTCTAAGAAGTGAGAAATATTTCCCTGTTCCCAGAGTTGCATGCCTGATGCACTGAGGCGTCTCCCCTGTAGGAGACATGTCTCAATGTCACTGTTTCCTTGTCAGACCTCATTGACACTCTATTATGTCAAAGAGTGACAATCTTCAACAGAGACAGAAAAATCTAACTTGCATTTCTATTTTCCTGAAAAATCTGGAAGAGTCAGAGAGAACAGTGCACTACGTCCGAAGTTAGGTTTAGGTACTAGGAGACCACATGCTAGGTATAGCAGTGCACATGACCATGTGCAAAACTCCGATGTGAAATGACAACACTTGCTGAGCAAGAGGTGTTGTATATTAGGTCATCTGTTCAGGTTTTGACTTTGCTTGAAGTGAAACAGATCCAGAACCCAGAGAAGAATGACATTCATTTATCCAGAAGGCTCTCCCTAACTTCTAAATAAACAACCATTAAGAAAACTAGTCACATTTAAGGGTATTTTCAATTCAGGAAGCTGGGAGAATAGAAGAGGCTTAAGTTATTTCATAATCCAGTTTCATTAGATTTGCTGTGCATTGTACAAAAGTTGCAGAGAGTAGAGACATAAAAATCAATTTTGCTGCAGACATTTGTGGACTGATAAAAGATCGAGCCAATCAGCTATTAAAGTTTAAAACTTTAACTACAAATAATACAGGTTACACAATGCTGACACCCTCCTAATGAAGGACCATTTGGAAAACTCACAGGCCAGTCATATCATCCTTGAGCATAACCCTCTGAGATAACTTTACAACCAGTCCCCATCCTACAGCGGTGACGGGAGGAGACCAACACCTAATTGGCACGGGCCGAAGCTCACTGTTCAGAGGCACAACAGGACATGTCAGATTGGAGTAACAGCAGGCAAGGAGTAGTGTGTGGGTCAGATCAGACCAACATCCACTTATTGAGCACTTACTGTCTGCCAGACCCTGTGCCAGATGTCTCGATATAACTTCACAGCAGGAAACAAATCATCAATACACATAAACATTCTAGAGGAAGAACAGACATAGATGGAGTCCGCTCCACAGTAAGGTTCCATTCTCAGTGGATGGTTACCTTAAAAAGCAGCAGGATTTGAAAGCAAAGAAATCACACAGACTTGCCTTTTGTTCATTCTTGTTGTCTAACAAGTGGTTCCCAACTCAATTACTGCACAGGTATTCACAGATACCACAAGGAATACACTATCCTCATATACTGCAGCCAAGCAAAGTAAGGAACCTTCAAGGGTGATTTTTGCTTACATGTAGTTTCCACCTGAAAGCGCTGAATTAGACTCTAATCCACATATAACACATGATTCCACTGTACTTTCTCAGTGGCCCTCCCCCAGCAGGTTGTCACCTTTTGCTTTCCTAAAAGGTGAGGGAGTTTGGTCCCTACCTCATTGGCTCCCACAGAGCTGATCACACAGCTCAGTTTCTGATTGTCCTTTGACTCCAGATAGATGGCTTGGCTCTTGTGGTACCTGCCAAAAATGGACACAAGTTTATTCCTTTAACCACTTTATTGAAGTATAACTGAAATATAAAGAGCTGTACAGATCTTAAGAGTTTGAGGATAAGTATATCATATCACCATCAAGACCATAGACATATAGGGGTGGACACAAGTCAGTTTACAGTTATGAGTACACAAAACCTGGTTTATTTTGTATTACTATTTATTACTATTAACCTGTATTTGCCCACTGGTGTATGTATCACCTCCCAAAGCTTCATCCTGCCCTCTTGATTATGATTGTTTTTTTGTGGGTGTTTTTGTGATAACAACACTCAACAAGATCCCACTTGAAAATTTTTAGGTATAAAATACAGTACTGTTAAAGGCACAGAATTTTTAGGAAGGAAGGAAATATCACCAAAATAAAAAATGTAATTAAAGGAGACTTAATTGATATTTGAGGAAGAATCTGGATTTCAGGTTTAATTTAAGGGCTTCCATCCTTGGGTTAGATTAGATGATGACTTCCTAATCTTCTAAATTTAACTTATATTCCTTGGTCCCTTTGCAGTCAGGGGAGGGCAAGAAAAGGGCTAGAAAACTAACTCTATATTTGATTTTTAAAAAACATGTTTTTTATTGATTTCAGAGAGGAAGGGAGAGGGAGAGATAGAAACATTAATGATGAAAGAGAATCATCGATCTGTTGACTCCTGCATACCCAACACTGGGCATGTGCCCTGACCAGGAATCAAACCTGTTATCTGTTTCATAGGTTGACACTCAACCACTGAGCCATTCCCTACACAGAGTTATATTTACCTTTTTATTTGGGCTATAAGACACAGTTCAAAATGTAAATTATAATTTTTCAAGTAAAACTTGGTTTCATTCCAAAACATTAAAGGCTGGGTAAATAAAACAATAGGAGGGCTTGAAAAAACTGGTCTGTTATTTTGTCTTAGTCCAAATAAATCATCAACAAGAAGGAAGACCCAATTCAGCCTTTACTTTGGTCACTCATTCAACAAACACTCATTAATCACTCACTGTGTACTCTATGTTGGAGGTTGGAGGCAGACAGTGAACAAGGCAACAAGGTCCCTGCTGCCATGGAACTTCAAATACAATGGCAAAAGAGGTTAAATAATCACACTGACCAGCAGTCACTAGGTAATATGCACCAGAGAATCTAACATGGCCTGGTCATCAAGACGGTTGTTTTGAATGTAGTAAACATGACAGACACTCCCCTTTCAGCCTCTATATCTAGTCCCTGGACTACAGTGAAAGATCACCTTTGACTTCTACAACTGCGGGGACAAGGCCGAGGATGAAAATGAGGAAGCCAGGGAAAAAGCCCAATTGGGACAATAGCAGATGCCACAGGATGAAGGAGCAGCTGGTGGATTACAAAAGCAGCTAAACTGCTACTGGCAGCCCTGGCGTGGACCAGTCCCTATTCAGTCAAGAACATCACCGTTGGTTCATTCTGGCCACACAGATCTGGATTAAATCAGGTAAGTTTCACCAAAACCAACATGCATCTTCCAACAAAGCACTGCTTCTTATCATTATTTCCATAAGAGAAGAAAGCATGCTATTTTGCTGGCATAATAAAGTAATCTACTGCCAAGACATTACAGTAAAGGATGTACTTCACTTCCACAATCAGCTTTTTCCAATCTAGGCTGGAAGCACTCTTTAACCTTCTACTTAGGAGCTGAAAACTCAGGTTTTCAAGTCAGTTGACTTCCTGGAAACACTGCTAAAAGAAATTGAATCCTAAATGCAATTAGAACAGAAAGAGTGGTTTAGATCCAGCTTCAAAGTGGCTTTTGGTCAGAGATTAATTGGTCACTGGGTTAGGGACCTTTGTTATGATGAATATGTAATATTGCAAGGTTTGACTTGCACAGTGCATGGGGAACTCAAACTAAAGTTTCCCTCCCCCATCTGATCCAATTGCCCTATATAAATGGTTAGAATAAAAATATAGAGGGGAGAACATTCACAGCTATTCTATAGGGGCTGTGATTTATTAGTTAAAAACACAAGATAATAGGCAACTAGCCTCAAGTCATTCTGATACTATTTTCTAAGTACTTTAATAAAGGAAGTTAATGGATGTGATGCAGAAGTGTATTACTAGAGTAGAAACATGCTCAATATACTGCTAAATAAAGGAAAATAACTATGACCATAGTTATTTTTTCCTGTGTTTGTAACAAAACATATGCATATTATATATGTATCATACACTCAAAAAGAAAAACTGGTTAATTTATATATTAAAATATATATTAAAATTTTATTAAAAAAACTAAAATTTAAACTAAGAATGGTATTCCTTTTATTGCAGTTTTCTTTTTTCAAAAATAAACAGGCATTACTTATATTAAAAAGTAAGTAATATTTTCTTAAGTCATGGTACTGGACAATACCCAAATAAGAAAGATGGGGTAAAAAGAAAATGTAATGTCACAAATTTTATCCTGATGTCTGTTAAAGATACATTAACTCGGGGAGACTATTCAAACAATTTTCCTGAGATGTGCTCAGAGGCCAAACCCCAACACACTTGACTAGCTTAAAAGTGAACATCAGGAGTAAACAATGCAATCCAGTCTCTTAGCCCTGAGATATAGTCTGGGAGTTAAGTATCTGGCCACCTCCCCAGTGTGTCTGCTCTGGAATCACCAAATACATGGTGGTGGCTTGAATACCCATCATTGCTCTCTAGTTGCTCCTGGAGAACTGGCCAGCCCACTTCCAACCCAACGGATTCCCTGAAGCAGAGTTTCTGGGACCTCCAGGAGATACTTGTGTGCCACATCATAATGGCCTTGGGGAACCATTACTCCTGGATATCAAATCTATTAAAACATCTGAATTTTATGAAAAAATAAAGTGCTCATGTAAGGGTTAGGGTATTTTAAAGATGAAGCTAAAATACAAATTTACTTTCCAATTTCTAAAAACTATAAAAGAGCAGGAAGAAATTCAAAATACACTTACACACACAAAAATGTTAAAAAGCTACAGTAGTAAAAATGTACATTATCACTTTTTTGCCAATTAACCCATTTTACAAGCTACAATTCATCTCTGCTGAAAAAAATAACTTAAATAGCCTCAGAGGAAAAGCCCCAAATGTCAAGCTAACTTTATTACTAATGGAAATTCTGACCTGGGAATCCCTGCAATTAAGCTCTTAAAGCTTTGCCACTACTGTTAAACCCAATGAACTAGAATCACCACTATTATTATTATGGAAGAAAGCAATTTCTTTAGAAAGGTGGGTCAAAAAGTGGGGCAGGGAGAGAGTAGAATTTAATTTTGTATCCTACGGGAATCCTCACATTAAGGTTTCACTTCAAAAGAAAAGACCATGTCACAGCTACAAGTACCTCCAGGAGCCCCAATATTATTTGGAAACATTCACTGTTTTAACAGTGTTGTGTGTCAGCTGAAAGCTAGAGGGTTAAATCCACTCAATCAAGTGGGTGACTTCATTTCTGATTCACATCAGCAGCCCCAGATGTAATGTAAGGAGAGAACCAACAGTCTGCCAACACCAGCAGTTAGTTATTTTAAAGTATCAGCTACTTTCACGTACTTCCTAAGAAGGGTCATTAGTTCAAATCAAAATTGAGGAAAACTTACAGCAGGATATAAAATGCTTTAAACGCAGTATGTATAAAACCAAGGCAAAGAGAAGATGCTTATCTTTCAAAACGAAATGTAGCTTGATAAGTGTTCTTGCCAAGATGGGAAGCTCGAATCACACTCATTTTGCTGAAGTCATTTAAAACTCAATGAAACATGTTTTGCCAAAAGTACTTTCGCCAAAATACTCCACACTATTGGAAAGAACATAAAGTGATTCAGTTGACCTCTCAGCCACAGGCCATGATGCTGGGGAAAAAAAAAAAAAAAAAATGGCAGCCTCCCACTGACAGGGACACAAAAGGCAAACAGCAGAGCCTGGGGAGATATGAGAAGCTGGTTCGTACTGGTAAACGTGGCAGCCAGGACTCCCATGAACACTGTCCAAATACAGAAGGCAGGGACCTACTGAAACAAATGTGTTTGAACTTTAACTGCAAGGCCAAGTAAGAGAAACACACAGAAAAGAAAAGAAAACAAGTCTCACTATTTAACAGTAGAATAAAAGCAGCCTTAAAGCGACTGAAAAAGTAAAATGCTCCCAAAGAGTTTATTTTAAAATTTTCTGGCGCCATTATGAGAAAGACAAATTCTTTCAAAATGCATAGGAGGTCTAACACAGCAAATCTGACCAGTCTTTACATCACGAAACACCAATCACTGTAGGTCCTTTCTTTATATAAACAAGAATTTTACTTTACAGCATTTTTACCCTTAAGATTTGTCTCATAAAGACAAAGGATTAAGCCTTAAAAAGAGGCAGATCTGAAGCAACACAATTCTAAAATGGACATTATTTGAATGATCACATGGCTTTAGGACTCACAGATCCATAAAAATGTTAGTGATAAACCACATCATTTTTGAAGATGTTTCTTATGTGTGGGCTAGATCTTTAAAGGTTATTTGGTTTTCATTATTTGAAACATTTTTCATCATATTTTGCCTCCAGTGTGTTGAACTGTTAGGGCCTGCCATCTAGTGGTGGTATGTTCTGGTAAGCAATATTAAAGATATACAAGATTGCCAAAGAATAGCCAAATGAGAAGGGCAGGAAACACTAAGATCAGGCTTACAGATAGAGCAAGCCTTCATCATCCACTGGGTAATTAACCAACTATAACTAATAAGGGGAACTTATTTATTTCAGATATGACCAGATCACTAAGCATTTCTGCCAAATTCGGGAGTACAATATTATTAAGGTAACTAACACAATATTGGTGTTTTTCTTTAAGAAAGCTAAAAAAATTCGAAGTAGCCATCATTCAAATTTTGGAACCTTCCATTAAACAAATATATTGAATCTCAAAAGGTCATTATATAAAGACTAGTAACCCAGTGCACGAAATCTGTGCACATTAAAAGGGGATTAATTAGAGGAAATAATTTACTATTGCTATTTGCCCTTTCTCTATAATAGAAGTGTCAGATGAAAGAAAATTACTAAAATGTATATGAAAACCTTCCTCCTGTCAGAGTCTGGGGCACACCACGGGACCCACAGTCAAGTCCCCACTCACCTACAGGCACCTCAAAATCACATGGGACACAGAGCTGGATGACCCTCTCCGCATTGGGCTATATCCAGACCTGGCCAGGCCCACCCTTGACAAGCCCTGCTGGGCAGGGGGCGTACCCTGGTACCCTGGCTGGCGCCAGGAAGGGGGGGGAGGGGAAGGCCTGATGTTCTCCAGCCCAGCCCAGGGTGGGGGTATGCTGTGAGATCCCCTGTCTAGCCCTGCCAGGGGCAAGGTGAAGGGGAATGGCCTGAGGTGCTGTCAAGCCCTGCCAGGCAGGGGGGTGCAGCCTCAGGCTCCCCAGCCCAGCACCAGGTGGGGGTGCACAGTTCAGATCCTCTGTAAAGACCCACAAGCAGCAGGGCACAGCCTCAGGTCCCCGATCAAGCCCTGCTAAGTGAGGGCATGAGCTGAGTTTCCCAATCCAGCACTGGGGTGCACCTTGAGGTTCCCTGTCAAACCCGCTAGGTGGGGGACACAGCCTGAGGCCATCTTGTGACGGCCATCTTGTGGTGGCCACCTGATGGTGGGCATGGCCTGAGGTCCCTGGCCTGGTGCTGGGGTTGGGGAAGCAGCCTGAGGTCCCCTAGCCCAGCACCAAAATGGAAGCACACCTTGGTTTCCCTTCAAGCTCTGCCAGGCGGGGGGCATGGCCTGAGGTCCCCTGGTCTGGCACTGGGGCGAGGAGGGTAGCCTGAGGTCCCGTCAGGCCCTGCCAGGTGGGGGATGCGATCTGAGGTCCCCTATCAAGCCCTGCCGGGTGAGGGACACAGCCTGAGGTCCCATGTCAAGCCCCACAGGGGCAGGGGAGGGCATAGCCTCAGGTCCCTGCTGATTGCTCATTAAGACTCCTTATGAGAACTTGGTCTCAGCTGTGGGTACAGCCACGTGTGTGATGGAGTGATAGTCAATTAGCATATTCCCTCTTTACTAGATAGAATAGAGCATACAATAACCCAAGAAGACATCCTGCATATAACCAAGTAGAAAGGCAGAAGAATGCAAATATCTGTCTACCATCTAGCTATCTAATAAGAGTAATATACAAATTGACTGTCACTCCAACACACAAGATGGCTGCCCCCATGTGGCTACAAGATGGCCAGCAGGGTAGGGCAGTTGGGAGGAACCAGACCTGCAAGGGAAGACAGTTGGGAGTGATCAAGCTTGCAGGGGAGGGCAGTTAGGGGTTACCAGACCAGCAGAGGGAACTTGGGGTGCCTGGGTTTACAGGGAAGGGCAGTTGGGGGGGACCCAGGCCTGCAGGGGAGAGTAGTTGGGGGGAACCAGGCCTACAGGGGAGGACAATTAGGGGTTACCAGATTTGCAGGGGAGGGCAGTTAGTGGCAAAAAGGCTGACAGGGGAGCGGTTAGGCACCAATCAGGCTGGCAGGCAGAAGCGGTTAGGGGCAATCAGGAAGGCAGACAGGCAAGCAGTTGGGAGGCAGCAGTCCTGGATTGTGAGAGGGATGTTCGACTGCCCATTTAGGATCGGGCCTAAATGGACAGTCAGACATCCCTCGAGGGGTCCCTGATTAGACAGGGTGCAGGCTGGGCTGAAGGACACCCTCGTGCACGAATTTTGTGCACCGGGCCTCTAGTCCTATATAATAAAAGGCTAATATGCAAATCAACCAAACAGTAGAACGACCGGTCACTATGATGCTCACTGACCACCAGGGAACAGACGTTCAACACAGGAGCTGCCCCCTGATGGTCAGTGCGCTCCCACAAGCGGAGTGCCACTCAGCCAGATGCCGGGCTCATGGCTGGCAAGTGCAGGGGCCATGGTGGGAGCCTCTCCCACCTCTGCAGCAGCACTAAAGATGTCCAACTGCTGATTTAGGAGCAAGCCTAAGCCATCAGTCAGACAGCCCCTGAGAGCTACCAGACTGTGAGAAGGGGAAGGCCAGGGTGAGGGACCACCCCTACAAGTGCACAAATTTCATTCACTGGGCCTCTAGTGACTTAAACTAAAAGTATGCCACATATGGCCAACCGGTTTGGCTCAGTGGATAGAGCATCGGCCTGCAGACTGAAAGGTCCCAAGTTCGATTCCAGTCAAGGGCATGTACCTTGGTTGCAGGCACGTACCTTGGTTGCGGGCACATCCCCAGTGGGGGTCGTGTAGGAGGTGGCTAATCAATGTCTCTCTCTCTCTCATCGATGTTTCTAACTCTCTATCCCTCTCTCTTCCTCTCTGTAAAAAAAAAAATCAATATACAGTGGTACCTCGAGATACAAGTGCCCTAACATATGAGATTTTTGAGATACCAGCCATCGAGCGAGCAATTTTTGCTTTGAAGTACGAGCAACATTTGAGATAGGAGTAATCGCGTGGATCAGCCAGCTGCACATGACCCACCAGTTTACCACAACTCGAGCGTCTCATAGTTTCCCACACCTCAAGGTTACGGAACGAATTAAACTCGAATCTCGAGGTACCATTGTATTAAAAAAATAAAATAAATAAAAGTATGGCACATATAGACAATGAATAAAGAAATATATCAGAATTTAAGAGCTGTGAAAAGGTGGTAGAATCCAGGGAGACTTAATATCTAGCAGAATGCCTAGTTATAGAGCAGATAGTAAATGTTTGCTGAATGAGTAAATGTATGAACTTTTGAGGTTCTTTTATATTATTTTGTCTTTTTATTCCTAATGGCAATACTGGTGGTGTGAAGATTTCCACTAGTCTTCAATCTAAACTAGCATGTTTTAGGACACAATTCCCCCAAGAATGTTTCCTAGAACACTCATGCATCAGGATGACACAGGCAAAGGGGCCCTCACCAAATAAGTAACCTCTGCTAACATCTCAGAATGTTAGCATAAAACCAGTGTATAGGGACATCACGGAAGATGTAAGGCTTCAAATTCTAGTGTACTAGCAGCAGTATGGAGAGAGAAAGGAGGGCCACCATCAGAACAATAGGTTCTGGAAAAACACAGCCTTCAAAGATCTAAGAAGTGGCATCAACCAAATGATTCCTGACACGTTTAACTGTTATTCCACATTTAGTACTACATAAGTTAAGCAGCAGCCATACTCTAAAACAACGGTAGATAGGCCCAGCTCTCTTTCCAAATGGTTCTTCTGAGATTCTTCTGAGTAGTCTGTGTTTTTCCATAACATACCTACCATCTTTTATCATAGTACAATTTGCCATCTTCTATCCGAGCTTCAAATCTCTGGGCTGGAGACTCAGCTGGTGTGACAGGCAAGTGTTCAGGAGAAGAGGGGGATGCTGGAGGAACCAACGAAATATTTTAATGACTAAGCATGTAACAAAAAGGT
>PVJN01060928.1:0-11435 GCA_004026805.1 Lasiurus borealis
CTCCCCCTCCTCCTCCTCCCTCCCCATCTCCTCCTCCTCCTTCTCCTCCTCTTCCCTCTCCTCCTCCTCCCCCTCCTCTCCCTCCTCCTGTCTTCCCAAAAGCAGGTCACTTGCTTCCCCATGTCCGCCATGAAGAAGAATAGACCGAAACTTGGAAACGGAAGGAAACACTCCCGGCTGGGGGGGTGGGGGAGACGCACAGCCAACCCCCCCCCACTCCTCCCCCATTTCCTGGGCAGACCGTCCCGGCCGGGACCGCCAGCCTCGCCGCCGTGTGAAGAGAGCTCGAGGCCCAGCAGGTCCGCGGGGGGCTCACCGGCCGCAGGCGGGGAGGGACCGGGCGGCGCTGACTTTGCTGAAACGGAGACACCCCGTCCCGTGACGCCTCCCCTGTCGGGCGCGGAGCCCGTGAGGACGGACTCGCCTCTCTCTCGCCTTCTACCCCGGCCCCGTCTGCGGGCACCAACACACAGAGACACACGGGGGTTTGGGGGGGAAGGGGGTCTCGACATATAAGTTACTCTAAACGCGGTGGAATGCATGACGGACGGAGCGAGAGCCGCGTTATAGCGAGGCCTAGAGAGCAACCTGCATGCACCTCGCCGCCAGCAGCGGACACGGGGTGAGCACTGCGGACTGGGGGTCCCAGGTTCGATTCCGGTCAAGGGCAGGGACCAGGGTGGCGGGCACATCCCCAGTGGGGGGCGTGCAGGAGGCGGCTGATGGATGCTTCTCTTTCATCGATGTTTCTGACTTTCTATCTCCTCTCCCTTCCTCTCTGTGAAAAATCAATAAAATATATTTTTTTAAAAAAAGAGAGAGAGAGAGAGAGACAGAAAGCCTTCGACGGCCCCATCTTCTGGACGGTCGGTCCCTCATGAGCGCCTGTAAGTTGGACCTGTCACCTACCTGCCCTGACACCATCCTCAAACCTGAAGACTCAGACGTGCCTAGTCCAGCCCGGCCGGCGTGGCTCTGTGGCTGAGCATCCACCTAGGAACCAGGAGGCCAGGGTTCGATTCCCGGTCAGGGACAGAGGCCCGGGTGGCAGGCTCCATCCCCAGGGTGGGGCGTGCAGGAGGCAGCCGGTCCAGGATGCTCTCTCCTCGTGGATGTTTCTCTCTCTCTCCCTCTCCCTTCCTGACGCTCAACCCCTGAGCCACGCTGGCTGGGCTAGCTCTAGTGTTTTATACAGTATGTGCATATATATATATATATATATATATATATATATATATATATATATATATATATATATATATATATATATATGTGTGTGTGTATATATTTTTAATTGATTTTAGAGAGGAAGGGAGAGGGAGAGAGAGATTAGAAACACCAATGATGAGAATCATCAATCGGCCGCCTCCTGCACGCCCCCCACTGGAGATGTGCCCGCCACCCAAGTCCATGCCCTTGACGGGAATCGAACCTGGGACCCTCCAGTCCGCAGGCCGACGCTCTATCCACTGAGCCACACGGGTTTCTGCAACATCTGCATTTTTAAATCCAGACTCCCTCCCCCTTTCTCCCTCACCCCCTCTCCAGCCTGCCCTCTCCCCCTCCTTCACTTCGACCTCTCTCCCTCATTCACTTCGCTCCTGCAACTTCCAGATGTGCCGGCTCCCTCAGGGTCCGAGTGCCTGCCCGCCCGTGTCCCCGGCTGCGGGTCAGAGGCGGAGAGGGAGGTCAGCCGGCGGCCACCTGTCTCAGGGGAACAGCTTTCGGTCAGAATAGATCTTACTTCCAGCTTCTCAAAAATCCAAATTACTTTTCCTTACGGATGTCAGAGAGGAAGGGAGAGGGAGAGAGAGAGAGAAACATCCATGATGAGAAAGAATCACAGATCGGCTGCCTCCTGCACGCCCCCCACACTGGGGATGTGCCCGCCACCCGGGCCTGTGCCCTTGACCGGAATCAAACCCGGGACCCTTCAGTCCGCAGGCCGATGCTCCATCTATGGAGCCACACCGGCCTCGGCCTTTTTCATTTATTTTTATTTTTTCGGGGAGAGAGGAGGAGCGGGCAGCGGGGGGCAGGCAGCTCCCTGGCGTTTTCCCTCCGGGGGTGACCGTCTCTGCGCCCCCAGGAAGGACACCCGCCCCTCCTTCCCTGGCCTCGGAGGGTCCCGGGTCCCGCTCGAGCTCGGTGGAAACGTCTCCAATTAATTTCCTGAAAAACCTGTTTCCCCTCCTTCGAGACGGGAAGCGGCCGCTCGCCGCCGACAAGCGAAACCGAGGGAGACCGCGGGGTCCCGTGCCCTCGGCGGCGGCGGCTGCGGCGGTGGCGGCTGGAACAAAGACGCCTTGTGTGTGGGATCCCAGGCCCTGCGCCCGGCCTGCCTGCCTGCAGGGCTCCCTCCTACCACCAGCCTCAGGGAAAGGGGGCGGCCATGGCCCCCCGGTAACCCCCTCCCTTCCCCCCAAATCCAGGGCGGCTTACGACCCGCGGGGATCAGGCCTGCAGAATGCGACCCTCCCTCCCTCCCTCCGTCCCTCCCTCCCTCCCACCGGCCACTCCGGGAACGAGACCTCGGACTGCGTGTCTGAGCTCCTGGAATGTCCATTTCCCTGCACACACACACACACACACACACACACACACACAGACACACACACAGAGACACACATACACACACACACACACACACACACACACACACACGACCACTCCCGGAAACGTGAACAAAAGGACCATCTTTTCTCTGATTAAAAAAAATGAGGGTGAGGCCGACACCGGTGTGGCTCAGTGGATAGAGCGTCGGCCTGCGGACTGAAGGGTCCCAGGTTCGATTCCGGTCAAGGGCATGGACCTGGGTGGCAGACACATCCCCAGTGGGGGGTGTGCAGGAGGCGGCTGATGGATGTCTCTCTCTCATCGATGTTTCTAGCTCTCTATCCCTCTCCCTTCCTCTCTGTAAAAAAAACAATAAAATATATATTTTAAAAAAAAAGAAAGAAAGAAAGAGCTGAAACTGGTGTGGCTCAGTGGATAGAGCGTTGGCCTTAGGACTGAAGGGTCCCAGGTTTGATTCCGGTCAAGGGCAAGGACCTGGGTGGCGGGCACATTCCCAGTGGGGGGGCGTGCAGGAGGCGGCTGATGGATGTCTCTTTCTCTCATCGATGTTTCTAGCTCTCTGTCCCTCTCCCTTCCTCTCTGTGAAAAATCAATGAAATATATGTTTTTAAAAAAATGAGGGTGAGATTTTTTTTTTCTTTGTCCAAGTCCATATTCTTGCTGCACACACACACTTCCGGAAATGAGAACAGCAGAAAGACAGAGAGAGAGAGAGAGAGAGAGAGAGAGAGACTTTGTGTGTGTGTTTTTTTTAATATATTTCTTTATTGATTTCAGAGAGGAAGGGAGGAGAGAGAGAGATAGAAACATCAATGATGAGAGAGAATCATTGATCGGCTGCCTCCTGCACACCCCCCACTGGGGATCGAGCCCGCAACCCAGGCCTGTGCCCTTGACCGGAATCAAACCCGGGACCCTCCAGTCCGCAGGCCGACGCTCTATCCACGGAGCCACACCGGTCCCGGCGATGTAGGATATTTTAACATATTTTTTTTATTGATGCCAGAGAGGAGGGGAGAAGGAGAGAGAGGAACACCCACGACGAGAGAGAATCACGGAGGGGCTGCCTCCCGCCCGCCCCCTCTCCGGGCCTGGGCCCCGACCGGGAATCCAACCAGGACCTCCTGGTTCCTAGGTGGACGCTTAACCCCTGAGCCACGCCCGCCAGCCTGGAAGCGATCTGTCCATCAAAGCTTGACACTTACACAGCAGAGTTACAGGCCTGCGTCGACGTGGTGACTGTCACGTGATCCGGCTCCCAGGGCGGGTGTGTGTGGGATGTGAATTTCAGCCTCGGCATGAATGGATTTTTTTCTGGTTCCCATTTGCTTTTCAGGAACCTGCCTTCCCAATATTTATAGATGCCCCCCACCCATCAAGACATAAAAATCATCCTTTGTGCTCTCACTGGTGTGGCTCGGTGGATAGAGCGTCGGCCTGTGGACTGAAGGATCCAAGGTTCAATTCCGATCAAGGGCACAGGCCTGGATTGCAGGCTCGATCCCCAGTAGGGGGCATGCAGGAGGCAGCCGATCCATGATTTTCTCTTCGTCATTGATGTTTCTCTCTACTTCTCCCTTCCTCTCTGAAATCAATGAAAAAAAAATATATACATATATATATATTTTAAAAACCATCCTTCTAGCCAAAACGGGTTTGGCTCAGTGGATAGAGCATCTGCCTGCGGACTGAAAGGTCCCAGGTTCAATTCCGGTCCAGGGCATGGACCTTGCTTGCGGGTGCATCCCCAGTGTGGGGTGTGCAGGAGGCGGCTGATCGATGTCTCTCTCTCATCAATGTCTCTCTCTCATCGATGTCTCTGACTTTCTATCCCTCTCCCTTCCTCTCTGTAGAAAATCAATAAAATATATATTTTTTTAAAAAAGATATGGACATTGGCCTCAGGACCTTGCCTTCTAAGGACCTGGTGTCCCTGTGAATACCAATACCGCGGATCCTCTTCAATAGACGGAGTCACACATACGTGGATCTATATGCGCTCTGACGTGCATGCTATTTGGTTGCACTGACAACCAGCTTCATCCCTTCAAATGTCAAATTTGCCGAAGGTGTGAACATGAGAGGTGTTTTTTGCGCTTAAAAATGTCGAATTCCGTGCCAAACGAAAAGAGCATCGGTTTTAATTCGTTCTTTTATGTTGAAGAAAAGGGCTGCTGGAAGTGACCGGATACTTCGGGAAGCTAGTGATGAACATACTCCATCTCAAGATACTTGTGATCGCCGGTTTACACGCTTTAAAAGGGATGGTTTCGACGTGAAAGACAAAGAACGTCCAGGTCAACTGAAAAAGTTGGAAGACTAACCATGACCAGCATTATTGGATGAAGACGCGTGTCAAACTCAACAACAGCTTGCAGAGAGATTCAGCATTGCTCAGCAAACAATTTCTAATCATTTACAAGCCACAGGAGGGATTTTAAAGGAGGGAAAACGGGTGCCCCATCCACCGAACGAGAGACAAACGGAAAACCGAAACGTCATCATTAAATGCTGCTTCCACGGCACGAAAGAGAGCCTTCTTTTGCATCGAGTTGTGACTGGCGGTGAAAAGTGGATTTTTTGTTCTGAGAATCCCACACGCACAGAGTCACGGGTGGGTCCAGGTCAACCATCCACATCGACCGCAAGGCCCAAATCGCTTCGGAAAGAAGACCGCGCTCTGCGTTTGGAGGGACCGGGAAGGTGGGGTGCATTCTGAGCCTCTCAAACCAGGTGGAAGCGTTAGTACTGGTCGCTACCGACAACAAGTTAGCAATTTGAACTATACTTTGATCGTACAGAATGGGCCAGCAGACACGGCAAAGTAATTCTGCTTCCTGATGACGCACCAGCACACACCTCAAAACCAGCTAAAGACCCGTGAAAAGATCCTGCCTGGGACGTGTGAACCCTCCCGCCGTGTTCCCCAGCCCCGGCTCCTGCACACGACCCCGTGTTCCGATCGACGGCACACGCCCTGTCTGAGCAGCCCTTCCACACGTATGAAGAAGCGGAAAATCGGGTCTCTGAATGGTCTGCCTCAAAACAAGAGAAGTTCTATTGGGACGGTCCCCACCAATGACCTGAAAGACGGGAGAAATGTGTAGCTAGCGATGGACGGTTCTTTAAATAAAACGCTTTTGATGTTTCTCTTGAAATTTTCGCAGTTTCTTTGATGACAAAAATCCGCCTTATTAACCGGTTAAAAGGTCAACCTGCATGACTAACCGGGCATCCGCATTTTTTAACCGGTAAAGGGTCCACCCGCCTTATTAACCGGGACACCCCGTTCAATAGCAGCTACCACACGCTCCGAGAATACGGACTTTGGTACTGAGAGAGCGGGAAAGAGAACGTGGACCAGAACCCTCACGGCCCAAACGCCGTCCAATCGGCACCAGAAAGAAGCCCGCTGTTAGCCGATCGGTTCCCGTTTTGGATTAAACGCGTAGGGGATTCGAAACTCCTCAGAATTTAAACAACAACAACAAACAACCATGACACTCCAGAATAAATACAGTGGCACCTCGAGATACGAGCGCCCTAACACATGAGATTTTTGAGATACGAGCCGTCGAGCGAGCGATTTTTGCTTTGAAATACGAGCAACATTTGAGATAGGAGTCATCGCGCGGATCGGCCGGCTGCACACGACCCACCCGTTTGCCGCGACGCGAGCGTCTCACAGTTTCCCACGCCTCGAGGTGACGGAACGAATTAAACTCGTATCTCGAGGGACCGCTGTACACACACGGGTCGTCAGGATGAGCAATGCCTTAGGTTTTTCCCGCTCCGAGGAACGGTCTTGAAATGGTACTACCACCTACAGGTACGCTCTTGAGAACCCTTAAGAGGCCCTGGCCGGTGTGGCTCCGTGGACAGAGCCTCGGCCTGTGGACTCCAGGGTCCCAGGTTCCATCCCGGTCAAGGGCTTGGACCTGGGTGGCGGGCACATCCCCAGGGGTTGGTGGGGGTGGGGGGATAGGAGGATGCAGGAGGCGGCTGATGGATGCTACTCTCTCATCGATGTTTCTAACTCTCCCTTCCTCTCTGTAAAAACATCACTAAAATCTATTTAAAAAAAAAAAAAGAACCACTGAGACCGGTTTGGCTCAGTGGATAGAGCGTCGGCCTGCGGACTGAAGGGTCCCAGGTTTGATTCTTCCGGTCAAGGGCATGGACCTTGGTTGAGAGTACATCCCCAGTAGGAGGTGTGCAGGAGGCAGCTGATCGATGTCTCTCTCTCATCGATGTTTCTAACTCTAACCCTCTCCCTTCCTCTCTGTAAAAAAATCAATAAAATACAGTGATACCTCGGGATACGAGCGCCCTAACCTATGAGGTTTTTGAGATACAAGCCGTCGAGCGAGCGATTTTTGCTTTGAAACACGAGCCACAGTTGAGACAGGAGTCATCGCGCGGATCGGCCGGCCGCACACGACCCACCCGTTCACCGCGACGCGAGCGTCTCACGGTTTCCCACGCCTCAAGGTGACGGGACGGATTAAACTCGCATCTCGAGGGGCCGCTGTGCACTCGTCTTCCACGCGGTCAGGCCGGCCGGTCGGGAGAAAAAGGAGACAAAGACAGGACGGAGACAGCCGGCCTGACAAAGCTCCCTCTCATTTCCAACCCTCCCCACCCCACCCCGTTCCCCGACCTCCTGTCTTCCTCCTCCAGCTCCCCCCCAGTGCCCCCCACCCTCCTCTGCACGGGGCCAATTAGAACGGAAAAGCCGGGGTTTGCCGGAAGGTTCCCGCCGCCGCTGGGAAGAAAGCTGGCTGGGAGAGGAGACGGCTCATCTCATCTCCATGAGAAAGGGGCACGCGTGGCCGGCAGCTGAACCGCACGCACCAGGCGGGCTGGGCGGCCGAAGAGACGGGACCCCCGGTCACCCCTCCACGTCACCCCCACATCCCTGCACGGGGAAAGAGCTCCGAACGGTCTCCGGAGACCTCCCTGTCAGGCAATCCACAGTCCGTTTCCCACGCACGTGTGTGTGTGTGTGTGTACGTGTGTGTGTGTGTGTGTACGTGTGTGTGTGTGCGTGTGTGTGTGTGTGTGTGGATCCTCCTGCGAGAATATTTCCCCTTTGACTCTTTTAGGGGGAGGAGAAGAGAGAGGGGGAGATAGAGAGAAATACCAATGGGCCGAGACCGGTGTGGCTCCGAGGACAGAGCGTCGGCCTGCGGACCGAAGGGTCCCGGGTTTGATTCCGGTCAAGGGCATGGATCTTGGAGGCGGGCACATCCCCATTGGGGGGTGTGCAGGAGGCGGCTGATGGATGTCTCTCTCTCATCGCTGTTTCTAGCTCTCTGTCCCTCTCCCTTCCTCTCTGTAAGAAATCAATAAAATGTATTTAAAAAAAGAAAAAAATAAAGAGCCCTAACTGGTTTGGCTCAGTGGAGAGAGCGTCGACCTGCGGACTGAAGGGTCCCAGGTTCGATTCTGGTCCAGAGCATGGACCTTGGTGGTGGGCACATCCCCAGTGGGGGGCGTGCAGGAGGCAGCTGATGGATGTCTCTCTCTCATCAGGGTTTCTAATTCTCTGTCCCTCTCCCTTCCTCTCTGTGAAAAAATCAATAAAATATATTTTTTTAAAAAAAGAGAGAGAGAAACAGCGATGTGAGAGAGAGACCTCCAGGTGTTGCCGCCTCCTGCACACACACCCCCTCCATGGCCAGGGGGAACCTGGAACTGAGGTTCGGGGGTGCCCTGAGCCGGAATGGAACCCGGGATCCGGGGGTCCCTCCGGCCAGTGCTCTACCCACTGAGCAACACCAGCCAGGGGCTCCCGTCCATTTCCATCTGTGTGGTCAGCAAGTCCCAAGACTCAGCCCCGGGCCTGGCTGGGCGGCCTGAGTTTCTGGGGTGTGGGGGGGCCACCTCCAGCCACGCCGAGAAGCACCCCTTCCCGCCGGCTCCCCGGGGTCTCTAGGAAACTCGGGGGAAAAAACGGGTGATGGCGGCGTGGGCGGGGTCAGCGGGCATGGACGTCGCAGTGTGTGGGCTGGGAAGGGGACGGTCAGAGGCCTGAGGTCCCCAAGGTCCTTGGCTGGGGCAGTGGGTGGGGGCATTCATGCAAAATGATTTCCGGCTGAGTCTGGGGGGTGGGGGGAGGGAGAGACACCCGATCTCACCCCCACCCCTTCAGGAGAAAACAGGGGTGCGCACCGGCTTTCAGAAACCGGCCGGTGCCGGGCGGAGGGAGGGGGTCCTGTGGAGACCACACCTGACTCTGCGCCAGAGGCGGCCGCGGCTTCGGACAGGATTCCACGGTGTGTGTGTGAGTGTGTGTGTGTGTGTGTGTGAGAGAGAGAGAGAGAGATGGGAGAGGGGGCGGGTGGGGGGGTGGAGGGGTGTTTGCAGGAATTCCACCCTTCTTCACACGGTACATTCGCTGGCACGCGGGAGACAGGGCGGGCTGGCACGGCCCTCAAATCTCATTGTGTTAAAATATGTTAATATTCTAACCCAGGCCCCACGACCCCCCAAAAAAAGAACACCTCTAGTTACAATACAACACCAACAATTGCTTTGGGCCGTAAGACTATGTTCACAAATATATATGTGAATATATACATATATATATATATATACACACACACACACACATTATATGTACTACACGTGTGTACAAGAATATATGGCTTTACCAAGAACTCCTCTGGTTATAATACAATCCCAACAATTATTTTGGGCCATAAGACTATGTTCACAAATATATATGTGAATACTATATACATACACACACACACACACATATATTATATGTACTACATGTGTGTACAATATACGGTTTTACCAAGAACTCCTCTGGTTATAATACAATCCTAACAATTACTTTAGTCCATAAGACTATGTTTAGAAATACATGTATGAATACACACACATGTATATAATATGTACTACACACATGTACAAGAATATATGGCTTTACCAAGAACACCTTTGGTTACAATAAATACCAACAATTACTTTCGGCCGTAAGACTCTGTTCAGAAATATATATATAAATACACACACACACACACACATAATATGTACTACACACATGTACAAGAATATATGGTTTTACCAAGAACACCTCTGGTTACAATACAATCCCGACAATTACTTTGGGCCATAAGACTCTGTTCAGAAATACATGTGTGAACACACACACACACACACCATGTACTACACGCATGTACAAGAAGATAGGGCTTCACTAACACCCGCTCAGCCAGAGAACCGGGGGGACTCACGTCGGGGAGGAAGCGGCGCTGAGCCACACAGGCACGCGCTCTCAGGCCACGCGGGACGGGGGCCAGGGCAGAGGCGGCCGGGCTGGGTTCGGCCTCGCCCGCCGTGTGGCCCGCCGCCGCCGGCGAATGGACCGGCGTTGTGCGGGGCGGTCACGCACTGTCCCTCCCGCGGGCCCGGCTCTGGGAACCGCTGGTTCTGGGACCCGCGTCTTGTGTGGATTCGGGGAAAGTCGGTGAAACGCCAGACCCACGACGCTCCGTTCCCTGCTGATCTTTGGTCAGACGGTTCCACGATTCACCCCGGGGCAAGGAGGGCCCCCCGAACCCCCAAACCCGCACCCCCTCCTCCTCCCGGGCACGTCGGGTTCTGGACCAACCGCAGCCGCAGGCCCGAGAACTGCTCCGAGTTCCTGGTTCCGCCCCAAACCAGGTCACGCGGGGTCACCCGGTAGAATGGCACCTCACCTGTGTAATGGCGTGCGTGTGTGCCTGTGTGCGTTTGTGTGTGTGAGTGTGTGTGTGTGTGTGTTTCTAAGTACAAAGTGAATCCGCTCTTTAAGTGACAGCAAAGAGGGACAGCATGCTTTGCACGTGTGATCCGTGGGCAAATCCCCTCTCATTAATGTGTGAGTGTGTGTGTGTGTGTGTGTGTGTGTGTGAGTGTGTGTGTGTGTTTGTATATGTGTGTGTATGTGTGTGTGTTTGTGTGTGAGAATGTGTGTATGTGCGTAAGCGTGTTTGTGTGTATAAGCATGTGAGTGTGTATGTGTTGGTGTGTAAGGGAAAACAGTGCCGCTCATATTCCAGATGCCCCTCGAACCCTTTCCAAAATCAATCTTTTTTTTTGCAAGAGAGGGAGCGGGGCCTCGCCAATCTCCACAGGAAATGCGTGTCAGGCACCTGGCAGGTGAGGGCGGGCGAGCATACGCCGCCATCTTTAACGGAGGGCAAACCTGTTAAGTCACGAATCTTTTTTTTTTAATATATTTTTTATTGGTTTTTTACAGAGAGGAAGGGAGAGGGATAGAAAGTCAGAAACATCGATGAGAGAGAGACATCCATCAGCCGCCTCCTGCACGCCCCCCACTGGGGATGTGCCTGTAACCCAGGTCCCTGCCCTTGACCGAAATTCAACCCGGGACCTTTCAGTCCGATGTCCGACGCTCCATCCACTGAGCCCACCAGTCTCGGCAAATTATGAATCTTTTAAAATCAGTCCTGCAGGCCCTCGAGGCGAGCGAACAGGAGGGGACTTCAACCTCCATCGCCTTAGAAACCTGAACACTTTTATTATTTTTATTTTTTTAATGAGACCGGTTTTGGGGGGGGAAGGCCCACAACACAGACTTGAAATAACCCCACACGCATATAATGTTAGCCCAGCGGTCGGCCATCACAGCCAAGTTCATAGTCAAAAAAATAAAAATAAAATAAAATAAAATAGGTGCAATGGTGACAAACACTAAACACGGCAAACCAGACACCCCCCCCCGAAGGCGCCCCCTCCCCAGGTCGGCTCGTCCCCCCGAGGGGTTTCAAAGGGCTCATCCTGTCTGCACCCTGCAAAGCCCCCGGCCCCTACCCCCCACCCTCCGCCCCACACCCCGCCTG
>PVJN01060929.1:0-11435 GCA_004026805.1 Lasiurus borealis
GGATGCAGCCCTGGGCAGCTCGCAAGCGGGTGCCTTTGGCTTTTCCTCCCAGAGTGCCCCGTGTGTCATGCTGCTTGTCTGCGAGGTGTCTGACTCCCCCCCGCACCCCCCCTCACTACAGATTCCTAACGGGCAAAGGGGTGTCTCTTGTGACAGGTCTCTTCTCTGGATCTCCTTTTACTCTGCCGAAAAGCAGGCGTTTACAGATACTTGCTCTGCTCCAGCCGGTGTGGCTCAGCGGATAGAACATCGGCCCTCACACCGAAGGATCCCAAAGTTCCGTTTCGGTCAAGGGCATGTGCCTTGGTTGCAGGCTTGATCCCCGGTCCTGGTCATAATCCTCTGGTGAGGATCAACAACAAATAAATAAGTAAAGTCAAATAAATATATATATATATATATATATACACTGAGTAAATCCTGTTTTCTAGGGCAACAAGTATCAGTTCATGTGATTTTCAACATAATAATAGTGCTAAAGTGTCTGGAAGAGACTAACAAGTAGCTTCCCCCCCCAACACACACACACACACATGTTTCCCAGTAATGCATCTAACAGGCACCTCCAGCGGCCACGGCAACTTCATGTGACGGCAATGTTGGGCCGCGGGCCTTGGGCCGGCTGAGCAGGGGACTGCGCAGTGGAAGGGGCCGTGTGGCCGCCCGTGAGGGGGTGAGACAGAGGGGCAGGGCGAGAGCAGGCACAGAGCAACCTGGGAATGTCCTCGCCACCGCCCAGGAAGGGAGCCATTTCCCCAGCGGACAGGGGCCTGTCGCGTCTCGCCCCGCTAATCTGACAGAAGCCAGCTGCAGCCTGGGCCGGGCCTGCCCCCGGGGAGGCGTGCTGGGGCTGGGAACCACATGCCGCTGTGGGCCCCCGGGGACCGGGGCGCAGGGGGAGGCGGGGAGCTGACGCGTCTGCCAAATTTATTTATTAATTCCTCGCTGCGCCATTTGATGTGGTTTCCAGGAGGCATGCCGAGGAAGCCTGCCCCTCCCTCTGCCCCCGGCACGGCAGCCTCCTCCTCTGCGGGAACCGGGGCCCCGCTCAAAGCCAGCCCGCGTGCAGATGGGGGGCTCAGTGAGGAGTGGGGCTACTGCCCCCAGCTCATGCAGTCAGGCCCGGGCAGGGGTGTGAGCAGCTAGAAGGACCGCACACTCAGGAGGCCTGGGATGCCATCCCCGCCACCTCCTGGGACGAGGCGGGGCCCAGGTAAACAAGTGTCACCTTTCCGCCTCGGTGCCACAGCTGTCACCGGAGCAGAGGTGACTGCTGATGGCCCTTCCCCGGCTGTGAGACGATGGAATGTGGGGAGAGGGGGCAGGAAAGTGCAGTTACTCGGAAAGGGCACTCAAACACGGAGGGCGGTTCAAACAGGCAGCAGCGCTGATCTCTAAGTGCCAGGCTTAAGCCACTCAGATCCTCTACTCGCCGCTTTCTGAATTTCCCGTGTTTCCTACAATTAGCATAAACGGGCTTTATCACCGGGGGGAACGTTAGAACCAACAACAGACAGGAAGTTTGTGGACCGGCGACGGAGCATGTGCCTAAACTTGCAGTCCGCGCGAGGCAGGCTCCTTGGCTGCACCCCAACAAGCAGGGTGGCTGCAGGGTGGAGGGAGAAAGGGTGTCCCTCCTCCCCCTCTGGCACTGCAAGGAAGGGGCCCCCACACGGAGGGAGAGAGGGGAGACTTCAGGTGGAAGGGCTGGGTTGGTGACTTGGATGAACCTGAGCACAGGCCCCAGCGGGAGAAGATAGGAGTCAGGCCCCTGGATTCTCTGAGACCCGCCTCCAGCCTTTGCAGGATCCGCACAGGCAACCTCTGCTTAGCTCAGTGGTCGGCAAACTCATTAGTCAACGGAGCCAAAGATCAACAGTACAAGGACTGACATTTCTCCTGAGAGCCGAAAACCGACTTCTGCGCACGGGCCACCAAGTTTCAGTCGCCCTGTATGTGCACGCCTGCACGTGGTATTTTGTGGAAGAGCCACACTCCAGAGGCCAAAGAGCCACATGTGGCTCAAGAGCCGAAGTTTGCCGACCACTGGCTTAGCTGGTTGCTGAGCTGGGAGCTGCTCCCTGTGCCCTGGACCCCTCCACAGAGAGACTCCACCTCTTCCAAGACAGACAAGGAGAGAGGAAGCGGGGAGCAGACTGCAGAGGTCGGGTGTCCTCCACCCTCCCTGGGAGGGTCTATGTGCGCAGCCCCCACAGGGTGAGGAGCTGAGGCAGGACCACAGCGCACCTGTCTGTCCAGGCCCCGCCAGACCTCTGCCCTCTGCACCACCTGTGGCTCCCCGCTCACGCCTATTGTCCCCTGGAGAAGGAGCTAATGAAGAAGAAAAGGTTCAGAGTTCTCAGCACGTGGGCAGCAAGCCCGGGCCCCGGGATTGTCCCGCTCACACGACGCAGGTGCAGACGTGGAGGTGCCTGGCCTGGGAGACGCCAGGAGATCTGGCCCAGATTCTGTGGCTCACACTTTCCCCACCCTCTTGGCCTCTGAGCAGGGGCTTCCGCTGAATAGTCATGAGCAGATCAAATCGCTGCTCCACATCCTCAGGGACAGGCTCCAACCCCGGAATCTCTCACTGACCCACCAGAGCACGGCTCACACAGCCCCACCCTGGGTCAGGCCGATGGAGGCTTGCCGCTCCCCTGTGGCTCTGTCTCCTGCCCCAGTTCCCATTCTCCCAGGAGCCCTGCTCCACAGGAAGGAATTCCTTTCTCTGTTTCACAGAATGCTTTTCTTTCCCTCCGTCTCTGCTCTGCTCTCTGCTTCTCTTTCCACCTTCCAGACTCGCTCTCCTGCTCCGATACCCCATGGTCTTGGCCCCCTCCCCCAAACTCTCCCCCTCAAAGCCTGGAAGTGCCCACAGCCCAAGCAAGAGGAGCTGGGTTGGCTGCAGAGAACAGAAACATTAGCAGAAGCTCTGAAACTCGCGTCTTTCTCCCCCTCCTCCCCTGCCCCCTCCCAGCCGCACCCACCAGACTCCAAAACCCCTCCTGCAGGGAAGAGCTCTCGTCCCCTCCCGACCCCTGGGCAGCCAGGGGCTCCTTTCTCTCTGCGTCTGCCTGGGGTGTGAGATGTAAAACATCTGCTCTCAAAAGACCCTCGGTAGGTAGGCTGGGCAAATTGCACTTTAATGCAATATTTTTAAAAATCAAAACTAATGCAAAATATCCAGGATGGATGACTTCAATATTAAATTTTGGAACAAAGACAGGATCCATAGCACTGATTTTTCCATTGCTTGGCTCCCAGGTGCTGGAGCACACACAGCATCGGCTCTGCTTCTAGAAAAAACTATTGCAGCAGGAAGGGACTCCCCGAAAAGAGGCCTGAGGAGCGGGGAGAAGCCTCTGCCACGTGGCGAGCTCTGCAGGGGCGTGAGCGTCGGCAGCTGGCCAGGCAGCGCCCAGGAAGGAACAGAGCTCAGGCTCTCTGACCGGCCCAGGAAGCAGGGGAACCTGGGAAAATGTGGGTCATGTGACCAGGCGGGGGCTGGACCCCGGCTTCCACGCACCCTGGGGAAGGAGAAGCAGGGGGTGAGGAAGGGGAGAGGGGGCTCAGGGAGGCAGAGAATCAGGAGGCAGGTGGGCAGCGGCCGTTCCTCCCCGCAGCCCCTCCGCGCACACTGCTCAGCAGGCCTGCCTGCAAACACAAGCTTGGCTGGGCCTGATGAGATGCTCAGCGCTGGTGTCCAATGCCAGTGCACCTCCATGTCCGCAGGGCCATCGGGATGCCTGGCTCTGCAGACTCCTTTACTGAACCGGGGGGCACCAGAGGCTGCGCAGCCAACAGCCCATGGAACCCTGGCCAAGGAGCCCCCAGCCTGGCCCGTGTGGCAGGCCCGGACCCAGGAGTGTAGGAGCCTGGCTCTGGCCCTCAGGCTTCAGGGGCCGCGGTCTCCCAGGGGTCCTGTGGTCACGCCTGCCCCAGGTTCGCCTTCCCCAGATGGGGGAACTCAGGCCCCTGCACGCCTCTGCCTCTCAGAGGCTCCGGAAGGGAAGCCTGGGTCTGCTCAGCCTGCACGCCTGCCCCATCACCCCAGGCCCTTCCTAAGGAACAGCCCCCTCTCAGGCCGGGGCGCTTTCCAGGATGTTCTCTCTGCCTCACCGCACAATGGCAGGAAGCACTGAGCTCAGCATGGGTGAAGGAGGCTCGGGCCACAGTGGGGAGGGACAAGGTGGAGTCATGGCCTCGGTCTCTGCCAGGCCCCTTCCATCCTGCACTGGGTAAGTGTGTGTGTGTGTGTGTGTGTGTGTGTGTGTGTGTGTGTGTGCTGGTGTTGGGGGTGGGGGCTGGGGCAGGAGTAGAGCCAGTGTAGAGCCGATGAGGAAGCCAAAGCCACTGATGCGATACCTCAGTGAGGCTCTAAGGAAGGCACCGTGGGCCTCTCTCACCACCACCACCCCCCATCCCGCCTACTCCGGCCCCACACATGTGTGTGACTGTCTGTCCCTGGAATGGCTTGTCCCTGGCCAGCAAGCTCCCTGTTCCAAAGGCAGCCACTGCGGCCGGTGCTCCTCGGCTCCCGTCAGGCCGGGGCCTGCTCTGCTGGGCAGGGACCCACACACATTCCTCCAGAACTAAACAAGGCTCGCGGCTCCAGCCGCGCCGGCCTGACGATGGTCCTGCTTGCTTTTGGAAGTCGCTTTCCGCTCTCCTCCCTGAGGCCCACTGGGCTCCACAAGGAAGTTTTCTGCTCTCCAGGGGCAGAGAGCTCCTCAGCCACCGGGGAGGGCGAAGGTCACATCTGGGGCCATTTGGAAACCTGAGACAAGGCGTGAGACTCCACCCTCAGCCTCCTCTCGCCTAGAGTACACCCTGCCATATATCTGGAGTGCACACATGTATGTAGACATCGACATGTACATGTATGTAAACACCCATGTACAGACCTAAACACACAGGCATGCACATGCAAACATGTGAGCATGCACCTATTCCCAGACTCAAACACACATGTTAACACATACCCACACATAAACATGCATGGATGTTCATGGGTTCAGACATAACTATACCTGTGGACATTGAAAGATGTACGAACACACACATAAATACACACCCGCACAGACGCCGGTACACACTGGCAAGCGCTCACACACCCTCATCTGCCACCTTCAACCCACCCCGAGGTAGACAGTCTTCTCTTCTCCCAGCATCCCTGGCACTAGCCACCCCTGATTTTGGGAATGTCAGGTCCTATGCACAGGGCAAGAGATGGTCAATGAGATAGAACTATGTGGCAAGGAAGGTTCTAGAAGCCTCGGGGCTGGGAGGAAGGCAGGTGCTCGGGCCAATTTTGGCCACAGGGCTCCCAGACTGTGTTAAGACTTCCCCTCATATTTCCTCCATAGACTGGGCAGGTTTTTAAAATAGATCCCCTCAGAGTTTGAAGAAACATGGTCACTGCAAGATCAAAAGAAGCCAGTCTTATGACCAGCCCAGTTTACATGGCTGCTGAAATCACACGATCTCCCTCCTTAAACTTCGTCCACGAAACTATGAAAGTCATAAGACCCTCCTCAGACTGTGTCACTATGGTTAACTGAGGTCACTGGCCCCCTCCAAGCTGCCCGTTAAAAATAGGAAACCTGTACAGGAAAAGACACTCCTTTCTCTGTATACTGTCTTTCCATTGGTCAGGAAATTCTCTTTTCCTGATAATGTTATAATAAGCTCTTTACAGTCATCTGCAGGAAGTCTGCCATAAGAAATGCACAAATTCCCCACCTTTGGCGTGAATAAAATCATTATACAAATATGAAAATGATTTCCAAATATTACAAGTGTCTATAATGTGACCAGTACCCCCTTTGGTGTGGTGCCACTCTGGGGTGGTCCTGCATGTGGTCTCATCACCCTCGTTCTGGGCTGGATTGTGGTCCCTGCCCACCCCCCAAAGGTACATTGAAGCTCTAACCCCAACACCTCAGAACGTGGCTGTATTTGGAGACAGAGCCTGTAAAGAGGTGAGCAAGGTAAAAGGAGGCTGTTAGGATGGGCTCTCATCCAGTTTGACTGGTGTCCTTATTGGAAGAGGAGATTTGGACACACAGAGACGCCAGGGGTGCGTACACAGGACCGTGGATGACCCAGCAAGAGGCGGCCACCTGTAAGCCAAGGAGGGAGGCCTCAGAGGAAGCCACTCTGCTGGCACCTCGGTCTCGGACGTGCAGCCTCCAGACCGTGAGGAAATCCGTTTCCCCTCGGCTGCCTAAGCCACCGGCCAGTGGCACTTTGTTGTGGCTGCCTGGGCTGACTAATACAGCCCCTTCCTGAGTTACTGTACTTGTCCTCCCCGCCTCTCCCCAAGACAGACCCAGGGCCTCCCTCAAAACAGACTCCCTGGGACGGGGACTAACCGATGGCTCTGAAAATGCACACGAACCAGCCCTGGCCCTGCGCACAGAAGCCCCACATCTCCACCCTGGATAAGCACAGAGTGGGTTCCCAGCACAGGCCAGCCCTCTAACAATCCGGAAACATGGCGGACGGCTCCCTGCCACCCTCTCTGCACCAAACAAAGGGTCCTCAAGCTGGGACAACTCAAATCAATTGACCAATAGACAACTCAGACCAGATCAAGTCAGGCTTCTCTTCACCGCTGCAAGCAGCCCAAACACTCAAAGCCCTGTTCAGGAGGCACTCACGCAAAGGCACGGGAAGAAGCCTGGGGAGGCTGGGGCTAACGGAAGCCATACCCACCCCTCCCTACTCTCCACCACTCACCGCCAATCCAGCAGGGAAGGTGTCCTCAAGGAGAGAGGAGTCAGTCACCATAAAGAGGGTGCTGGGAGGGAGAATCCAAGATGGCGGCATAGGTAAACACCTACACTGCTGCCTCGCACAACAATTGCAAAACTACAACTAAAAGACAGAACGGACATCATCCAGAACCACAGGAAAGCTGGTGGAGTGGAAATTCTACAACTAGAAGGAAAGAGAGGGGCTCACAGAGACCCAGAGGAGCTGCAAAAGGCTGAGGTACAGAGACGCACGTGGAGAGGACCTGAGAACCTGGCTGGCCTTCTCTGGAAGGAGGGAGATGGAGACTCTCAAAGGCATTGAACCCCTTATCCTATGACACTAAACCCCAGATCCAGCCGAAACTAATACGGGGGGAGTTTGGACTGTGAAAAGGGAGAAGTGCACGGAAATTTAGGGGAGTCACAAAAGATCGGAAATCTGTTGGCACAGCACTGCGCGCAGAGGATGGACTGCTGATTGTGCCGCTGGCTTTCACGAGTGGGCGGGAGACAGATCCTCTCAACTGCATCACTTCTAACTCCACTAAACCCCTGTTTCAGGCAAAACCCTAGGGACCCAAACTCATATGGTCCTGGAGCACAGGAGAGCCGGAGGGGCAAGCAGTCTAGAAGCACTGCGAGAGAGAGCGCACGCACACACACAGGGACCGCTCCAGCAATTACCCAGTCATGTGAGACTCAGGGGCTGTGGAGGGTGGGGCCAACTGGAAGGCAAGGCGGTCCCTTAAGCCCTGAGACTCCACCCATCCCAACCTCAACAGAGAGGCTTTTGCAGTTTTTCAAGTCTGGTATCATAAAGCTGAATCCAACACAGAAGTTCTCCCAGCATAGTGAAAATGCCGAGACAAGGGAAGGGATCACAAACAAAAGAAATGGAGGAAAACAAATGACTGGATATAGAGTTCAAAACCACACTTATAAGGTTCTTCAAAAATATCCTAGAAAAGTTGGATAAAGTTAGCGAGACACAAGAGGAGATGTAAAAGAACCAACGAGAGATGGAAAAGATCCAACTAGAGATGGAAAAGGATCAACTAGAGATGAAAAAGGACCAACTAGAGATGAAAAAGGACCAACTAGAAATTAAACATACACTGAATGAAATAAAAAATATTATACAGAGTCCTAACAGCAGACTAGAGAAAGGCAAGAACCAAGTCAAAAATTTGAAATATAATCAGAAAACACTTAACTAGAAACGCAAGAAGAAAAATGAATCCAAAAATGTGAAGATAATGTAAGGAGCTTCTGGGACAGCTTCAAGTGTACCAACATCAGAATTGTGGGGGTGCCAGAAGAAGAGAGAGAGCAAGATACTGAAAACCCATTTAAAGAAATAATGACTGAAAACTTCCCACATCTGGTAAAAGAAATAGACTTATAAGTCCAGAAGGCACATAGAACCCCATATAAAAGGAGTCCAAAGAAGATTACACCAAGACACATCATAATTAAAATACCAAGAGCAAAAGACAAAGAGAGAATATTAAAAGCAGCAAGAGAAAAACAGTTCATTACCTACAAGGGAGCACCCATACGGCTGTCAGCTAATTTCTCAACAGAAACAATGCAGGCCAGATGGGAGTGGCAAGAAATATTGGATGTGATGAATAGCAAGAACCTACTATCAAGAATACTCTATCCAGCAAAGCTGTCATTCAGAACTGAAGATCAGATAAAGAGCTTCACAGATAAGAAAAAGCTAAAGGAGTCCATCAACTCCAAACCAGTATTATATGAAATGTTGAAAGGTACTCTTTTAGAAGAGAAAAAAGAAAAAGGTAAAAGACAAAAAAGTATGAACAACAAATACATATCTATCAACAAGTGAATCTAAAAATTAAGTGAATTAAAAATTTGATCAACAGAATAAACTAATGAATATAATAGAATCAGGAGCACAAAAAGGGAGTGGACTGATAATTTTCAGGGGGAAAGGGGTGAGGGGTGTAGAGGGAGAGACTGGACAAAAATCATACACCTATGGATGAGGACAACGGGAGCGAGGTAAGGGTAGAGGGAAGGGTGGGAGCTGGGTGGAGGGGAGCTATGGAGGGAAAAAAGAGAAACAAATGTAATAATCTGATAATCTGATAATGAAGATTTAATTTTTTTTTAAAAAAAAGAGGGTGCTGGAGGCTCCCTGGCAGCCACCAGGGCCAGGTGTCTATTAGCCCAGCAGGCACAGGGGCCAGGGCCCAGAATTCTTTTAGAAGTCCCCTAAAATATTTTCATATCTTATAAAATCAGAAAGCACACACAAACATAATAATAATAAATATGTAATGCATCTGATTCAGTCTGAATAACATTCATCTTTACACCAGCACATTCATAAAGCCTAATTTTTAAAAAAAATATATTTTATTGATTTTTTACAAAGAGGAAGGGAGAGGGAGAGTTAGAAACATTGATGAGAGAGAGACATCAATCAGCCACCTCTTGCACACATGCTACTAGGGATGTGACCACAACCAAGGTACATGCCCTTGATCAGAATCAAACCTGGTACTTTTCAGTCTGCAGACCAGTGCTCTATCCACTGGGACAAACAATTTCAGCCATAGAGCCTAATTTTTAACATTTTTTAAAAATATATTTTTGTTGACTTCAGAGATATAGAATCAACAGTGGTGAGAGGAAATCATTGATCAGCTGCCTCCTGCACGCCCCACAATGGGGATTAAACCCGCAACCTGGGCAGGTGCCCTGACGGAGAATTGAGCCGTGACCTCTTGGTTCATAGGTCGATGCTCAACCACTGAGCTACGCCAGCCGGGCTTAACATTTTTTTAAAAGAAGGAAGAGTCCCACAAAAGCAAAACCAGATAGGCTCTGGGATCTGTGGGTGCTGTGGGTGTCGAGTGCTGGGGTCTGAAGTGGCATGAGGGCTTGCTGGCTCTCGCCTCTTCGTTTCCTGTTGCTCTTGTAAAAAAAAAAAAAATTACAGCAAATAGAGTGACTTAAAACAACACACTTATCATCTTACAGGTCTGGAGGTCCGGAGTCTGAAGTCCAAAGTACAACTCACTTGGCTAAAACCAAGGTGTCAGCAGGAACGTGCTTCTCTAAGGAGGCCCTGGCCAGACTGTTTCCTGGCCACTTCCAGCCTCCAGAGGCTGCGGCATTCCTTCTCCCCTTCCTCCACGTCAAAGCCAGCCACGGGGGGTGAGCCCTCACGTGGGATCACTCTTTCTCTGAGTCTCCTGCCCCAGTTCCACTCATGAAGACCTTGTGATCACACTGGGCTCAACAGAATAATCCAGAATTATCTCCTTCTCCAGATCTTAACTTCACACACGCAATGTAACTTACACACTCACAGGTCCCAGGGAGTAAGATATGGACATCTTTGGAGGCCTTATTCTGCCTACCACAGTCTTCGTACCAAGGCACTCATCCTATAGTATAATAAAAGGCTGATATGCAAATGATTGTCACACCCTCACACCTTTGCATTGTAAGGACTCAACAATGGAAAGAGAGAAATGTGAACCAGCTAGGCTATGGCCCGGGAGAGGGACAAGCCTCCCACCCCATAGTCCTGGGTGCTAGCATCTGTGCCTGTGCCTGCAGCCCAGGAGAGGGACAATCCACATGCCCCACAGTCCCTGTCATCCTGGGCATCAGTGGCTGCGCCTGAGGCCTGGGAGAGAGAGAAGCCACCCGCCCCAGGGTCTCGGGCGCTAGTGCCTGTGACTGTGGCCCAGGCAGAGCTGCCCGCCCATGGTCCCCTGCAGCTATGGCTGACCTGGGTGAAGCCAGCCTGGTTCTGGGTACCTGTAGCCAGCCAGAGGGAGGGAAGCCCAAGTCCCAGGTGCCTGTGACCAGCTGGAGGAGAGAATCCTGGGTACCAGGTGCAGGGTGAGGCAGAGGTGTTTAGGGGCTATCAGGCCAGCAGGTGAGCAGTTAGAGGCAATCAGGCCAGTAGGGGAGCAGTTAAGGGGTGATCAGGCAAGCAGGCAGAGGGGTTAGGGGCAATCAAGCAGGCAGGCACGTGAGTGGTTAGGAGCCAGTGGTCCCAGATTGCGAGAGGCTATCAGACATTCCCTGAGGGGTCCTGGATTGGAGAGGGTGCAGGCCCAGCTGAGGGGACCGTCCCTCCCCACCCCACCCCCACCCCCCCACACACATACCCCCGGCCCTATGCACGAATTTTGTACACATACTTGACACAAAGCATGCAGGCCTCTAGTAAATTATAATTTTCAATCCCAGGCCCGAGGAAGCCATAATGGTGCCCTGGGTGCTGTGGGTGTCAAGTGCTGGGATCTGAACTAGAGCCACCCCTCTCCTTCTCGGGGATCTAAAATGTAAGCCCCTCAGGACAGGCTGCCCCCCCAGCAGGTCCCAGAGCCTCTCCCCTTCCCCGGAGCTGGTACACCAGCAGCCTTATATCCACGAGGCAAAATCCCTGGAGGCCGCGAGGCCAAGGAAGAGTGGTCAGGGCAGAGAGGAGAGTGGGCCTCAAGCCAGGGCCAGTGCCGGGGCTGTGCCAGGGGCTGTGGTTGTGCAAAGTGTCTCCCCTTCGTGCTGGAGGAGGGCTTGGCAGCAGGGCCTTGTCAGACAAAGCCTGGTGCCCAGGGGGAGCACATGACTCCCTCGATCCGGGCCAGGTTCACATCAGCCTGCCGCCTGCACTCAGCTGCCTGCAGT
>PVJN01060930.1:0-11435 GCA_004026805.1 Lasiurus borealis
AAAATATATGTTATTGATTTTTTTACAGAGAGGAAGGGAGAGGGATAGAAAGTCAGAAACATCGATGAGAGAGAGACATTGATCAACCGCCTCCTGCACGCCCCCTACTGGAGTTATGCCCGAAAGCAAGGCACATGCCCCCAACCGGAATCGAACCTGGGACCTTTCAGTCCGCAGGCCGATGCTCTATCCACTGAGCCAAATCGGTCTCGGCTGGGGGAGGCCTTATTATCGGGGAAGTCTTATTTTCGTGGGGATGCCTTATATGACAGCGAGAGGCAACACTGGAAGCAGGTCTTATTTTGGGGGGATGTCTTACTTTCAGGAAAACAGAGTAGAAGGTATAGAGCGACGTGATTGGCTAGAAAAAACATTTTATCTCCCTGCTCAGAACCCTACATCCATTTCATGGTGTCCAGCAGACAATAGGATGGTGAAGGCTGGAGCAGGGGTGGACTGGAGGGGGTCAATGGGGGAAAAGGGGGAGGTGTAATACTCTCAACAATAAATAATGATTTAAACAAAGGGTCACTGTGTCCGGGGTATAACTCGGGGCCCATAAATGTCCTTTAAACTCCCAGACGTGCACTGCAGATGTGTTCATCTGTCCCCCAACCTTCTAATTTTGTCCTGGTTCCCCCAACTCTCACAGCACCAAGTCCTCCCTCCCTCCCTCCCCCCACCTCTGCACCCCCCCTTCCCCTGCTCTTCTGGCCAGCAGGCAGGGAGGATGCTCTTGCTCTTACAGAAGTGGACGCTGACCCCATTCTGGTGATGAACGTCTCCTGGACCTCCCTACTGGCACCTCAAACCCTGGGGTCCACCTCCCGGCTTTCTTTGAAGTTTGGGGAGCTGCTCAGCCAGAGGAACCCGGGCAGGGATGGGGGGAGCGGGAGGAGATAGGGGTGGGGGTGCAAGAAGGCCCTGCCAGTCCGAAGCCCCTTGTCCACATCCGTGGGAACCTCTTCCATGTCCCGCGTGGTTCAGGGTTCGGGTTCTGGAGGAGGCCGCACGCAAATGAAAAGAGAGACTAGAAAAGTATTTTTAAAAAAATATATTTTATTGATTTTTTACAGAGAGGAAGGGAGAGAGATAGTTAGAAACATCTATGAGGGAGAGACATTGATCAGCTGCCTCTTGCACACCCGCTACTGGGGATGTGCCCGCAACCAAGGTACACACCCTTGAAGGGAATCGAACCTGGGACCTTTCAGTCCACAGACGGATGCTCTATCCATTGAGCCAAACTGGTTTCAGCTAGAAAAATATTAATTTGGGAATATTGGGGGGCCAGGCGGGAGCCTTCCTCTAGTGGAAAGACTACCCCTTGCTCTGGCCTTGCTCTCCCTTTTACTAAGACTATGGGACACACCCATGACCTTTAGGTGGGAAATTCCAAGAACAGAAATGTACATGAGACAAACAGGTAGAGGCTTCCTCAGCGAACAATGTCTCCACTAAACAGTGAGTGGTCAGCTCTGACCTTTCAGAGCAGTGAAGGTGGACCAGCCTTCTGGTCTCCTGTCCACCTCTTTCTATCCGTGAGACCATGTTTGGTGTCGGGCACACATCCCATGCCGTGTCCTCTCCCCGCACAATGGCCTGTGCCCAAACCCAGGCCCAGCGAGACCCGGGGGAAGAGGAAGACGTGTCTCAATGAGGACTCCCCCCCAGAGCGGCTCCTGACCCCACCAGCCCACGGGTGGCCCTTGCAGCTCTCCAGCGGCCCTGGCCCTTCCCTCCAGGGAAGCCGCTGAGGGAGGGACGGTGCCAGGCTCGCCCTGCGTCTGGCCGTCTCTGTGTGTTATGCTCTCACATGGAGGCCCGTAACCGGCCCTCAGTGCACTTCGGTCATGTGTGTGTGGAGGGGTGGCATGAATGAACAAACACACAGATCTCAGAACGATGAAGGCATGAGGACACAGACGAAGAGGAGGACAGTAAATTTTAAAATTAAAAAAAAAAATTATTACGGCTGAAATTGGTTTGGCTCAGTGGATAGAGCATCAATCTGTGGACTGAAAGGTCCCAGGTTTGATTCCAGTTAAGGGCATGTACCTTGGTTGCGGGCACATCCCTGATGGGGGGCGTGCAGGAGGCAGCTGATCGATGTCTATCTCTGATCGATGTTTCTAACTCTCTATCCCTCTCCCTTCCTCTCTGTAAGAAATCAATAAAATATATTTAAAAAAAATTATTTTGCATCTGGATTTTGGGGTTCGGTCTGGCACCCACAACCCACTGGCTTCTGACCATGGAGACAGCAACTTGAAGGACACTGGGACCCCCAGTATCTGGGCCTTGGCGGGTACTTTGCCGCAGGCTGGGTCCTCACGCCTGGACATGGTCACATGGAGCAAGCTGGTGGGGACGCAGCTTTGGGGGGAGAGAGGGCCCTGGCGTTTCTGGCAAAGACCCCTGCTCCCCAATTCCAAGTCGTTCCACCCTCGGGTCGCTTTTCCTGTTCAAACCCCCATCCGTCTCCTTGAAAGATTTCACCCCGATGTGTGCAGGGTCCGCGTCTCTATCCCTGGGAACCTCTCCACCGCGGTGAGAGTCCTGTGCGCAGGGGGTGAGGGGGCTCGGGAGGCTCGCCAGGGGCCGGGTCAGGGGCGGCCTGGCGGCCGGAATGAAGAGGACTCGGCTCCGCACAGCGCCCCCCTTTTCCCCTTCACCCCGGGCCACAGCGCCTGGCCCTCCGGCCAACAGGGAAGGGGGCCGCGGCCAGCACAGTCTCACCACGTGGCCAGAGTCGCTGTCCGCACAACTCGCCCAGCGGACCCTTCCCGGTCTCTTGCTGCGTGGTCGGGGGTGCCCTCTCCCCGCGAGGCCCGGAGGTGGTAGGGGGTGGGGGTACCCTGCCGGGGTCCTCCGCGCGGGAGCACGTGGGGTGCAGCAGACGGCGCCGCGTCCCCGTCCCTCGCACGTGCGCCCCAGCCCCGCGCGCGGCCCGCTGTCCAGTGCGCGTGGCTCCCGCGGCGGCCCCGGGGCTCGGGCACCGGTCGGTCGGGCCGGCAGCGGCCGCGGGGAGCGCTCCGGACCCGGCGCCCCGCTGTCCCCGCGTGACCGGCCGCGGCCCGCACGCAACAGTTGGCGGCGGGCGGCGGGGCGCGCTCCCGGGCCGGCTGGGGCGCGGGCGGCGGCGGCCGGGGGGCGGGCGGCGGGGGTCCCCTTCTCCCCGGAGGCCCCGCGCTGCCACCCGCGCGGCCCCGCAGCCCGCCCAGCGCCGCCGCGCGCCGGCCGCCCCCCAGTGCGCGGGCCTCCCCGGGCGCCCAGTGCGCAGGCGCCGCCGGAGGACCGGGCTCGGGCGCGTGGTCGGAGCGCGCGGCGGTGCGGCGGCGGCGGCGGCGGCGGCGGCGGCTCGGCGGCGGCGGACGGACCCTCGGACAGACCCGCCGGCCCGGGAGCCGCCGTCCGGCCGGGGAGGCCGGTGCGCACGTGTCCATCCCCCCGCGGCCCCGGAGGCCGAGGATGTCCGCGCTGAGGAAGGTGCGAGCCGCCGGGGCCGCCGCGGGGACTGGGGCGAGGGGACCGCGGGGCGCGGGGCGCGGGGCGCGGAGCCGTCGGGAAGGCGCGCGGGGTCCCGGGCCGGGCGGGCGGGAGGGCGGGCGGCCTCCGGGACGCGGGGACCCGGGGGCGCGGGCGTGGAGCTGCGACCCCCGCGCTCGGTCCGGTTGGAGACCCCGGCGAGGGGGCCGCGCGCGCGGCGGGGGCGCAGGGGGAACGGACCCGCGGGGAGGAATGGGGAGCGGCGCGCGGGGGGCGCACGGGGGTGGCGGGGTGGCGGGCCCGGGGCGCCTGGCGGGGGGCGGGCGGGCGGCTGCGGGCGGGCGGGCGGCGGGCGGGGCGGCGGAGCGCGCGAGGGGGTGGCCGCGGCGAGCGCACCCGGGCTTTTTCGGGCGGTTGCTAAGCGAGCGCTCGCGGCGCCGGGCTGTCACCGCCGCCTCCCCCGGCAGCGGCTGCTGTGCGCCCGGCTCGCCGCTAACGATCGCGCGGAAACCAGGGGATGCGCCTGTCGCAGCCGCGCGCGGGCGGGGGCCGGCGGCCAGGTGGCGGGGGGCGGGCGCGGGGGGCGGGCGCGGGGGACGCGGCGGGGCGGCCGGGCGGGGCCCCGCGCGGCACGGGGAGGGCGGAGGGGCGCGGGCGGGGAGACCCGGGGCGGCGGGAGGGGGGCGCGCAGCCGGTGGCGATTCGGGGGGAAACTCGCGGCGCGCGCCCCTCGGGGCTCCGGGCACTTCGCCGCCAACTGACTCCGCGCCGCGCCCGCCCCGCTTCTTCGGGTGAACGGCGGGGCGCGCGGGACCCAGAGCCGCCCGCCCGTCTCTCTCTCTCTCTCTCTCCTCTCTCGTGCGGGTGGAGAAGGGAGCGTCTGGCAGCGAATTTCTACCCCCTCTGGTCGCCAGTTCGGCGGGCGCGCGGCTGGGCACAGAGTCGGAGCCCGGACCGGAGCGCCCGTGCCTCCAGGTCCCCGGGATGGGCGGCGGCAGGGCGCACAGAGGCACCTTGGACAGCAGCGGGCCGTGCGCCAGGGGTGTGCTCCCCGCGCCCAGCTCCGTGCGCCCTCCTGCAGCCCCCACGGCCACCTGGGACTCGCGTGCAGGCGGTGACTCCTCCGTATGAGTTGCTAGGAAATCACTCTCGTTGGCACGGTGTTGGGGGGGCCCCGCGCACCGCCCCCTTTCCCCCCCACCCCCAGAGGACTGTCCCCAGGTCTGGGAAGGACCACAATGTAGATGGGAGGAGGTTAAAGCGCCTTCCACCTTTCCCCCTCGGCTTCCTGTTCTTGGCGAAAGGTAACAGGTGATGAAGGAGAAGCGTGATGGAGCGCCGGGAGGAAGAAAAGGTGATTTTTTTGGCAGGTGTCAACGCTGGTGTTTAAAACAGGGCCAGCGGTCAGGAGTGTCCAGGAGCAAGCGGTCCAGTGCCGGCCGCCGCCGGTGACTCACGGACTTGGCCCGGAGAGAGGTGGAGAGGGCGGGCCGTTTCCCGTCAGATGGCGAGGCTGTGTTGGCGAGGTTTGCCTCCCGCCGGTGGCAGCCCGGCTGGCGGGCCCGGAGGGTGTGGTGTGCCAGGCACACCTGGCGGTGAGCGTGGTGGTGGGGGCCGCCGCCGAGCCCCAGATGGGAGAAGGGCCGGGCCCCGGCACCCCTTCTTCTGTCACCATTCAGCCCCCCGCACCCCAAGGTGCTGGCCCTTATTCCCGGGAAGCCGCTTCTCCTCACCCGCCGCCCGCTCTCCTGCGAAGGGGCCTGTTGTCGGCGAAGAGCCCGTAGCAAGCCCTCTGACCCCGTCCAGCCTGCACGTTCCACTTTAGCCGAAGGGCGAGGGCGCTTTGGGAGCAAAACGCATCCCGGACAACAGGAAGTCAGCCAGGAAGTCACTGAAAAGAAGGTTTTCTTACCGCCACGGCGGTTCCCTGAGCAGCGTTCCGAGCCCAAGGGCCCTGCTGTTTGCCGCCGTTCCCTTCCTTCCCGGGACAAAACAGAGTTTATCCTGGCCTCATTATTTAGTAACTACAGGCCTGGTGCATGAAATTTGGGCCAGGGGCTGGGTCCTCACAGCCTCGAGTTCATCTGGAACAGTGGTTCTCAACCTTCCTAAGGCCACGACCCTTTAAGACAGCTCCTCATGGGGTGGTGACCCCCACCCATAACATTATTTCCGTTGCTACTTCATCGCTGTCATTTTGCTACTGTAATGAACTGTAATGTAAATATCTGATGTGCAGGATGTATTTTCATTGTTACAAATTGCACATAATGAAAGCATAGGGGTTAATCACAAAAACAACATGTAATCATATATTGTGAAATATTTATTTCTCATGACAAATAAATGAAATGTTGTCTTGAATCGTGGTGTAGCATGGGCAACAGTCTTCATATAACAACAGTAAACTACATGGCTACATTTTGCTACACCGAGGAGCGGTGTGTTGGTTCCTAAGACCATGGGAAATAGGTGTTTTCCAATAGTCTTAGGCAACCCCTGTGAAAGGGTCATTCGACCCCCAAAGGGGTCTCGACCCACAGGTTGAGAACCGCTGATCTGGAGGGTCGTCCTGTTTGGTGTAATTAGTATATTAGCTCGTTATTATGCAGGATTATTATATATATTAGCTCTTTATTATGCAGGCTTATTACATACATTAGGTCTTTATTATGCAGGGTTATTATATATGTTAGCTCTTTATTATGCAGGGTTGTTGTATTCTCCCCCGTGGGACAGTTGCAAGCCTGCTTTGCCCTGCCCGGTATGTTGATGAGATATTGTCAGGCCTGGATGACTTGTGATGTCCACGACTTAATAGCTTTTTGAAAACAAATCATTCAGGTGATGTCTCCCCCGTGACATAAATCTGTCACGTCACGGCAACGTATGGCTCCTCCGACCTCTGCCCGCGTCATTGCGGAAATTGTAGAAATTGCAAATAAAAGAGTAAAAGCAAAAAAAATAAAAAAGTGCTTTGCAGAACGGGAGTCTCGGCGGAGTCCGCACACCCGGGTTCCAGGCAGGGCTGGCCCACAGGGCTCCGGTGCTGTCCGAGGCTCCGCTCTCGCTTCTGACCAGAGCGCCTTCCGCGCGTGCCGGGTGCTGGAGCTGGGGAGACGTAGCGATTCCCCGTAGCTGCATTCCAGGAAACGCCACGCGTCCTTGGCCGCCCTGGGTGAGGGATGTGCTCTCGGTTGCGGGTTGTAAAGGGGAAGTGATGCAATGCACCGGCAGTGCCTGTGCGTGTCTGCGCCGGTCTCCCCGGATGCAGTGGACGTGGCCATGACTCGCCTTTCGGCAGACGGGCGCGTGGACAGCGCGCAGCCAGCCCTCGGCCTCTGGTGGGTCACAGGTTGTGGGCAGGGAGCTGGCGGGCGGGCGGAGAACCCCCTGTAGCTCCGAGTGGCTCCCATCAAGCAGTTTCCACGGCACATTCTGTGTACCGGGCAAGCCCACTCCTAGCTGGCCGCCAGCGTGCACCGTGTGTCTGTGTGTGCAGAGGGGAGCACGGTCTGTTGTGTCCACGACAAAAGCATGTGTTCGCGGGAGCTGAGCCTGCGGGCTTGGATGTGGATGGGATGGGGGCGTGGGGCGTGTGGGGTCCAGGGCGGGGAGACCGCGTCGGCTGGGAGGGGCACTCCCCTGCCCAGCCGCCTGTCCACATGGCGGGTGTGGAGTGCGTGCTGGCGTCCCGGGCGCAGGCGGCTGGAGTTCACGTGTCAAAGCAGTTTTCCCGCTTCTCCGTGCCCTTGTTCTGTGCTCCGGCCTCAGCCCCATCCTCCCGACTTGAGCCCGTCTCTTCGAAGGCACCTCTTCTTCCTCCTCGGAAGTGAACAGCCCCCCGGGGTGGCTGCTGCCGCCCGCTCCCCGGGGGAGTCCGTTAGGTTGGTTCCCGAGCCATCTGTCTCCCTGGTGCCTCTTCAAGGACCCGCTCCGCTGGCTCCTGGGGGGTTTGCCGTCGCCCACACCCGCCCTCGGGGTCACCAGCACTGCGGTCCCCAGGGAGCCACCCTGCCCACGTGCAGAGGGAGTCACTGGAGCACCCATGCGAGCCAGGATCCTGACATTCCAGCCAGCAGGAAGGAGGACCACAGGCGCTGTCCACCAGTCCGTGGTGCTGACGCCCCAAGTCAGGCCGGCCCGGAACCGTGGTTGCTGGTGGGTTTTCTGTGTGTGAACCCAGGAAGGCCTCTCTGTGCGAGCCAGTTTTCTGTGCCCGATGGCCCAGTGTTTCTCCATGAATCCCCACTGGAAGTTCCTGTGGGGCAAGAGGAGACGTCAGGGATTCTCCTGTCCGGTGTTTTCTTTGTGTATCCCCACAGATAAAAAAAAAATCAAGATGAAATGTTGCTAAAAAGGAATACACAGCTGCAGCCAGCCCATCCATAAAATGGTAGCTCAAGTGGAAAAGGGGCCCTGGCCAGTGTGGCTCAGTGGAGAGAGCGTCGGCCTGCAGACTGAAGGGTCCTGGGTTCGTCGATTCCGGTCGAGGGAGTGTACCTTGGTGGCAGGCTCCTCCCCTGCTCAGCCTGGGTTGGGGCTCGTGCAGGAGGCAACCAATCGATGTGTTAATGCGTTTCTCTCACACTGGTGTTTCTCTCCGTCTTTTCTTCTCTCTTCCACTCTAAACATCAATGGGAAAAAATATCCTCAGGCCGAGACCGGTTTGGCTCAGTGGATAGAGCGTCGGCCTGCGGACTGAAGGGTCCCAGGTTCGATTCTGGTCGGGGGCATGTACCTTGCTTGCAGGCACATCTCCAGTGTGGGGCGTGCAGGAGGCGACTGATTGATGTCTCTCTCTCTCATCGATGTTTCTGACTTTCTATCCCTCTCCCTTCCTCTCTGTAAAAAATCAATAAAATATATTTTTAAAAAATTAAAATATATATTCTCGGGTGAGGATGAGCAGAGAAGAAGCCCCGAAACAGAAGTAACCTCTGTGTCTTTAACCCAATGTGCCTCACCCCACACGGCCGGAAACACTCTGGCCATGGGCATCCATGGCAATCCAGGAAACAGACGCCGAGCCTCCGGTGCTGGATTGAAATGCCGCCTCCTGCGTTTGCACGACACCCACCAGCAGCTTCCTCCGTCCGCGGCATAGGCCCCGGGTGCGGGTTCTGGACCTCAGAGTATATCAGTCGCGTCAACCCCAGAAGAGCGACAGGCACAGTGTCCACTCGACGGGGCTGCACGAGGCTCCGCTGGACGGAAGCAGGAAGCACTGGCCACCGCGTCCATAGCCAGTGCTCAGTGAGTGTGGGCTATTTTTATCCCCAGGAAACAGAACTGGGACTTCCCAAGTTCCCTTAACACCAAGAGGCGGACGAGTCCTGGTCTTCTCTTGTTACGTATGTTTTGCTACTTTTCCCCAAACAATTTTAACCCGACATAACCACAAAGAAACAAATCAAACAAACACAAAAGCCAGGACAAAAATGCTCTTAGAAGAGAAATAGACTATTAGCGCAAACAAGGCTGGTGGCCACGAGGGTTAACACAGTTCTTTGAGCGTGAAATTTGACTCTGAGTTCCCCAGAGGCCAAGTCAACCAAAAAACAGGAACCCGCACGGCCTCTGCCCTGCCCCCCACGGTCCCTTCGATGGGGTTTAGAAGATGCTCTTTCGAGGGACTTCCTCAGGGCGTGTACCGGTCGACAAGGTCAGGCACAGGACTGTTTTGGGATGGAGTCTTGTAACTGAGTTTGAAAGAATCATCACCGACCGGCTGCGTCCTCCACTTGCCCTACTGGGGATGGAGCCCACAGCCCAGGCCTGTGCCTTGACTGGGCACCGAACTGTGACCTCCCAGTTCATCAGTTGGTGCTCAACCCCTGAGCCACCCCGCTGGGCTGGCTTCCTCTCTCAGAGTGACGGCCTTTGGGGCAAGAGGCCTTGTCTTGCTCATATGTGGGTCCTGACCCAGGAGTCCCATCTGTCTGCCTGTCTGTCCTGGTGAACTTGCGAGCTCCGAGCAGGGCACCCGGGTTTTCCACACCTGCCATCCCGTCCCATGGCTCCTCCTGGCGTCTACCGGGCCTCTTGTGGCGGCCACTGTGCTTCTGCCTTCCCTACTCACCACACAGCCCTGTCGCGCTGGGGTGCACTGCACAGCTTCTCCTTTCTGCGTCTCCCCACATTTATTCTTCTGCAGTGCGTGGAGCCGAGACTCCCCATCCTGTGGCCTGTTCCCCAGTGTGAGTGTCCCCCTGTGGGCCCCCCGTGCCTCCCTGGGGGACATCCTGTGGGTCAGGAGGGGGGACCTGCCTCCTGCGTGTGCGGGCGCTGTCCATGGTGCTGAGGACAGAGGGTGACCAGGGTGAATGCCTGACTCAGGATACCCGGCCGTGTGTTGGATCCTGTTACACAAATACTAGTACCTGTAGCTGCTCCACGGACAGGGGCGTCCAGGCCCGTCCGCCCCTGGGGTGCCCAGGGCGGCCCCTCCTCCCGGGTCCCCCTCGGCTTCACTAGTTGGGTGCGAGGTGCCTGGACAGGAGCCTCGCGGAGGTCCGCCGGAGGGAATGCCTGTTTCACCTGGCGGCTCCTCCACCTGCTCCCGGTCAAGGCCAGCTCCCCGCCGCATCTGACCCCTGACCTCTGACCCGGCAGCCATCAGAGTTCCCCTCTGTTGGCCGGGAGCTGGCGTCCGGTGCCGTGTGCTGTGTGGCGCTTTGTCAGGGAGCCACTCCATCCCTCCTGCACCCCCTCTCCCCCGTTACCCTCTAGTGTACCAAGTGATGCATTGACTCATGAAACCGTTTTGTGTGGAAAGCATTACCTATGTCCCCTTTCCCCCACTGGCCGCCTCCAGCCCGCCCCCACCCCCAGCCCCGGCCCTCACTACCCTCTCATCGCGTCCATGGGCTGTGCACACAAGTTCTCTATGCATCTCTTCTCAGCCACCCCCACCTCCACCCCCTGAACTTCCTTATGTTTGTCACCTCCCCTCTCCCCAATAATAACCAGTGTTCACTGGGCATTTACCATGTGCTAGAACACAAGGTCAGGTAATGGATTAAAGGTCACAGGAGGGTCTGCAGAGCCTGGGTTAAAGGTCACAGGGGGGTCTGCAGAGCCTGGGTTAAAGGTCACAGGGGGGGTTGCAGAGCCTGGGTTAAAGGTTACTCTGCAGAGCCTGGGTTAAAGGTCACAGGGAGGGTCTGGGTGTGAAACCGCTGTCCTGGCGCTGCTCAGTGGACTGCCTGCTCTGTGACGCCGCGTCCCCAGCCCCTCACCTCCTGTGGCCCAGGTGGGGCCCGTGTGTGCCAGTGGGTGACTCCGAGGCAGGCGTGGTCCGTGCTCACCTGCGGGTGCCGAGACCCACAGCCAGTCATCTCTCTCTTCCCATCGGGTGCGTTTGCCCCGGGACACAGCGCCCCACCGGTGACTGGCACACACGTCCGGGAGCCCAGGCAGGTCCGGGGAGCCTGGTTTTTCTCACCTCGCACTGCGGCCTTCGCTGCTGGTGGTTCCCACAGGTGGCTGAGGGCCGTCACCATGCAGGGCTGACTCTCAGGTGGATCGCCGGCCGGCCGGGAGCCGAGGACCTGTCCCTCGTTAGTGTCGAGGTGACGGGGGAGGCTGGTTTCTACACCCACCTGCAGCCAGAGCAGGTCTCCTCACCCCCCCCCCCCGCCCGGCCCAGCCCAGCCCTTCCTGCCTCTGCCACCCCGGAAGAGGGACCCGGGTCTCTGAGCTCCTGCCGTCTGACCAGGGGAGTGTGCGCACCTGGCCCGAAGCACACACAGCCCCTCCGTCCTGGCCCCTGACCCGTGTCACCTGCAGAGGCGGGGTATGCGGAGCCCGGTGGGCCGGGGAGGGGAGGAAAGGGCTTGTGGTCAGCTGCATTGCCTCTGGGAAACCTTCCCCACGTGATTTCACAGGGAAGCGAACCCGGGACCTTTCAGTCCGCAGGCCGACGCTCTATAGCCACTGAGCCA
>PVJN01060931.1:0-11435 GCA_004026805.1 Lasiurus borealis
CCCCATCCCTCCATCCCCCATACTCCATCCCCCTATCCCTCTATCTCCCACACTCGGTCCCCCCATCCCTCCATCTCACAGTCTACACCCCCATCCCTTATACTCTCACACTCCTAAGCATGTGTGGAACTTGTTATAGAGGCAAGTTCTGCTTTATCTGATATTCTTACAGTTGCTGCCACTGAGTGTGTTCATTCTACTCCTTCCCACACATTTGCAGGACTGCAGATCCGAAGCAATCCCTTTCTTTCTGCAGCCAAGTCCCACGACCTTGTTGCTAAGGAGCCTTACAAGCAGAGCCAGGGTATCTGGTCTCAGGGACAGCTAAGAGGGCAGATTAGCACATAATTCACACCTAGCCAGGCCTCCAATGGCCAGGATACCAAAGTGGCAACAGCCTCTTCCTCAAATAGCACCAGCAGCGCTATCCTGGGAGCCGGTGGGGAAGGAGGATCCTGGGGGCAGCCGGCAGGGACAGGGCTGGACTGACCTTCAAGCTGCCAGGGGTGTGGTTGCTGCACTGGCCCACCCTCCCCCGCCTGTGGCCCCCTGGCTGTGGGGTGGGCTCTGCCACTCAGTACATCTGCCCTGGTTAGGCATAGGTAGGGGGCCATGGTGCCCTCCCCTCCACACGGCGTGGCCCCCACTCCAGCTCCCAGGGGGTCCTCCCCCTGATGCTCCTCCCAGGTGCGGCTCCTTCTGGGTCTCAGGGCCTTGTCCCTGGCCTCCTCTGCCATCAGGCCCTTTGGGTCTTCTGCCCGGGGTACAGGCGCAGGAGTGGGGGGACTCTGGGTCCAACAGTAAGGGCGCATCAGCCCCAGCTGGGTATGTCACCAAGGTCCTGGGCTAATGGGTACGGGACTGTGGGCGGGACGTCTGTGCCTCTTTGGAAAGATGCGGCTCATTATCAGACCACAGCCAGGACATGCCTGTCCCCTGGACCACAGCAACCCTGACACATCCTCACAGGCACCCAGCGACTCCCAGGAGCCAGTCAGCAGCCAGGGCCTGGTGCAGGGGCAGGAGTGTGACAGTCACGTGTGGGGCTGTCACTTGCGGCCCATCACCAGTGGGCACTGCTGTCCTGGTCTAACCACCTGCTGCTCAGAGGTGTCTTCCTCGCTCAGGCCCTCGGGTGCCGGCTCAAGTGTCTGAGGGCACGCCTTCGCCCCAGAGGCCGGCCGGAGCCAAGCACCCATCTCTCCACCACTAAAGCCGAACCACACCCTCCCTCAGGCCCAGGCGCCAGTTGGTCACTGTCTGTGGGCCGACATCCAGGGCTGGGGGAGCCTGGCCCCCGAACCTGGATGTCCCGGCAGCCGGAAGGTTTGCAGAGCACGTCTTCCCTGAGGCCATGAGGCGTTAGGTCAGGATTTTGCCCTTGCTGGAGCCCCACCTGTGGTTGTGACTGCCCTGGACGGGCAGGAGGCAGAGCGTCCAACAGAGGCCAGGCTGCCCCAGGACCTGGTCCCTCACATCTCTCTCACATCTCTGGAGTCTAGCTTGTGGCCCCCTCTGGTCTCACTGTGCTTTGTGCTGTGGTGACCACAATGTGCTGCCTCCGGAGGCAGACAGGTGGGTGCAGCCCATCCTCATCTGCTAGGAACCGGGCCTCACCAAGCAGAGAGTCCAGGATGTGGCTCAATCTCTCTGGGATTCATTCGGGACTTTCCAGAAGCTACTTCCTGGAGCAAAGTGCTTTCCCTCTGGTTCTAGGGTCTAAGACAGACCCTCCGTGACAGTCGTGTGTGACCCTGACCCTGAAGTGGCCGCCCACCCGAGGTTGTAGAATTCTCTGCGGCCTCACAAGGTCAAGCTGCCGGCTGGGTGGGGGCACAGCCCAGGGGCAGGCAGCTGTGCTCACGCAGGTGCTGTGCCCACAGAGGAGCCTGGCTGTCGGGGTCCTGGGAAGGTGACTCACAGTGAAATTCCTCGTCGCAGGCTCCGAGGAGAATGGGCTCAGAAGCTGGAGTTGAGGCACAGGGCGCTGCAGGCTCCCCTAGAGGCTGCCTCGCGGTCCTCCGGAGACAAGACGGCAGCCTGAGTCCTGCGTGGAGCGGAGCCAGCCAGCCACGTGAGTTCCCCCGAGGAGGGACACCCCGTGAGGGGCCGTGTGTGGGCACCACCCACAGAGCCACCTCGCCCACAGCCAAGCTTCCCGCGTGCTCTCCCGCTGCTCCGCTCCGGCTGCCATGGAATGCCATTGGTTTTGCTTTTCCAGCCCATAGTAGGTGCCCAATAAAACACACGATAACTGGAACAAGTGTTTGTGAAAAGTGCCTCCCTGTCTTTAAGATGCACACATCTGAAAAGCTGACCAACATGTTTTCAACTTGCAACAGCCGCAGAAAGAAACTCGGCTGCCCCACAAGGCCTTCTGACTCCTGGCTGCAAATTTTTTTTTAAAATATGTATTTTTATTGATTTTTTACAGAGAGGAAGAGAGAGAGATAGTTAGAAACATCAGAGAGAGAAACATCAATCAGCTGCCTCCTGCACACCCCTTACTAGGGATGTGCTCTCAACCAAGGTACATGCCCTTGACCGGAATCGAACCTGGGACTTTTCAGTCCACAGACCGAGGCTCTATCCACTGAGCCAAATAGGTTTCGGCCTGCCTGCAGATTTTATTTCCCCTTCGGTCAAAACATGTCCATAAAGCTCAGCCCCGCGGGCATGCCCGATGTGAGGTCATATGAAACTGTGCTTTTCCAGAACACCCCATGTGCACAGTTGGAAAAGCTCAGGTTTGCAGAGCATGTCTTCCCTGAGGCCATGAGATGTTAGGTCAGGATTTTGCCCCTGCAGGAGCCCCACCTGTGGTTGTGACTGCCTGGATGGGCAGGAGGCAGAGCGTCCAACAGAGGCCAGGCTGCCCCAGGACCTGGCCCCTGACATCCCCCGGCGGGGACCCAGGCTCCAGCAGTGTTCACCCAAACTCCACAGCCCCTGTCCTCACTGGCACAGACCCAGCTGTGGTCACTGGGTCCACTCCAAAGACGGGGAAGCGGCTGGTTTGGGGCTGGAGTCTGGCTTGTGGCCCCCTCTGGTCTTACGTCGTCTCTCCAGGTTTAGCTGCTGGTTGCTTTGGGTTCTGTTTTGCGTTGACCTTCCATCGAGTTGACAAAGGGCTTTGCCTGCCCCGTGGGCTCCCCAGGGAGTTGCTAGAGAAAAGGCTCTGAGAGCAGCCGCCAGGGACCTCCTGTGCCCAACAGATTCCTCGGAGGTCATTTCCAGAGCTGACCTCACAGCGGAAAATCCAGAAGGAACAAGTGGCCCTCGCCGGTTGCTCAGTGGTTAGAGCACGGGCCCACAGACCGACAGGTGTGGCAGGTTCATTTCCCGGTCAAAGGCGCATACTTCGATTGCAGGTTTGATCCCCTATCCTGGACAGGGCAGGGCATATGTGGGAGCCAACTAGTCGATGCCTCTCTCTCTCTCTCTCTCTCTCTCTCTCTCTCTCTCTCTCTCTTCCTCTCTCTTTCTCTCCTCCCCCTCTCCACACTCTTCTCTCCCTTTCACTCTCTCTCTCTAAAGATCAATGGAAAAAATGCCCTCGGGTGCGGATTAAAAGAAGGAAGGACAGTGGAGAACAGTGGAACAGGCAGACCTACAAGCACGCTCCTCAGTCGTCACCCGGCACCTGTCGCATGCGTGACTCAGGAGATTCCATTGACAAACACCCTGGGAGCTGGCGGTCCCACACACAGTCCGGGCATAGGAGTCCCTCACTGACGCTGGCCAGGCCCCGGCTGCGGGAGGTCATTTGATTTGAGGATATACTTAGACCATCCGTGCTGTCAACACCAATAAACAGAGGCGTCAGACGAGCCCCTCTTGGCTGGAAGGGCACATTCACGTCGCCGCCGTGAGGCTGGGCAGAGCCCTCGGGAACAGCCACACCCTCCCTGCCATCTGTTACCACCCCAGTGACCCCTCACACCCCAATAATGGCAGGAGCCCAAATCCCAGCAACGCAGACAACCGACCAACCTGGTCTTCATCTCTGTGTCTTTGCTCTTGTCCTCGGGCAAAGCTGAGCCAGCCTCGGAGGCTGGGAGGCCCTAGGGGAAGAGGGACGGGGAAGAAAGAGGTGATGGGAGGTGGGCAGGTGGGCCTGGGGCGGGAGGAGAGGTGGGAGTCCATCCCGAGGCCCCCATGGGGGCTCCACTGGGGACTTCCTCCTCGCTTGCGCCCTTTGTAACTTGCCACAGGCTGGATTGTGGACGGTGCCCCTAAAATGCAGCTCCAGGGGCTGAGTTCTACAGAACACATAGGCTTTCTCTGAGGGAGGAGGAAACTGAGACACAGAGATGGAGAGAGACCTGAGGACGGGCTCGGCCATGCGGCCTGGAGAAAAGGGGACATTAATTTATTTTCCTTTGTAAGAACTGCACCCAAAGGAATCTGGACTCCCTAAGAGGAGACCAGTGAAGATAGGCAACAGGGGATGGAGGGCAAGGGGACCTTGGGCACGGCCTGGCCCTGGGGGCAGCCCTGAGGAGAGGGGTGAAACCAGGGGCTATCGATAGACTTCTCAACTTCAGGAAGAGAGAATTTTGCTGAGGAATTCAGCGCTTATGAGATGCTAGCTGTTCTGGACTGTCTCACTTGTCCTTGGTTGGCAGAGTAACGCCTTCCCATAGATGACCAGGTCTTAACTCCAGGACCTGTGAGGATGTGACCTTAGCAGCAAAGATCATGAGGGGAGGGGGAGGGGATCCAGGTGTCACCACAGGGTCCTTACAAGAGGGAGGCAGATCATTATCTCAGGAGGACGTCTGCACCCCCTCTTATCACAGCGTACTTCCCAGCAGCCAAGGCACAGAAACGATCGACACGTCTGTAGACCGACGAGTGGATAAGGAAAATGTGAGCTGTATGTGTGTATGTGGGAAAGAGGAAATCCTGTCGTTTACAACAGCACGGATGGACCTCGGGGGCATTATGCAACTGAGATAAGCCGAGAACAGCTAGCATAGTGCAGCAGCGTGGGTGCGTGATCTCACTTACGTGGGGAAGCTGGAAAAACACTCACAGAAGCAGAGAGTAACTGGTGGTTGGTTGCCAGTGCTGGGAGGGGGAGGGGAAGACAGAGGTGGGTCACGGGTACAAACTTCCAGCTACAGGCGAGTGAGTTCACACGGTGACTGTAGTTGGCAACCCCGTGCCGTATACTTGGAAGTCGCTAAGAGAGTAGATCTTACATGTTACTGCCACCAAGAGATGGTAACTACCCAGTTTCCCCGAAAATAAGACAGTGTCTTATATTAATTTTTGCTCCCAAAGATGCACTGGGTCTTATTTTCAGGGGATGTCTTATTTTTCCATGAAGAAGAATACGGTACACATTTATTGTTGAACAACAACAACAAAAAAGGAAATATATTACCTGTATACGGTTAGTAGTTGTCATGACAAACCAGCTCACTGATTGGCCACAGCACAGCCCGAGCTGCTCAGGCAGTGCGAGGTCTCTTTAAATCAGGAGTCAGATGCCCTACGGTAGCTTCGGGGGTCTTATATTCTGGGGAGGCCTTATGTTTAGGGGAGGCCTTATTATCAGCAGGTCTTATTTTCGGGGGGATCCCTTGTATTACAGCGAGAGGCAAAACTGGAAGTAGGTCTTATTTTCGGGGGATGTCTTACTTTCAGGGAAACAGGGTAAGTGAGATGGCTGACTCCTAGCTGCAAATTTTATTGCAGTTAGGAGTCACAACATCCATGATTCACCACAGTGCACACCTTCAACTTACCCAATGTTATGTGTTAATGTTAGGTGTCCATCGCGTCTCAGAAAGGAGGGTCAGAGTCAGAGAAGGTGTGAGGTGGAAGCAGGGACCGGAGGCCACAGCCTGCAAACGGCTAGACCTGGGTGCACCCTGAAGCCTCAGAGGGCAGCGCCCTGTGCACACCCAGTCCCCCTCCTGCGCCAGAGCCATCAATAAATAACCAATTTCTGCTGTCTCAGTCCACTGGTGTGTGGGGACTTGTTACAACAGCCACAGAAAATAATATCTACGACAACTAGTGCACTGCTCTGGACCCCTCGGGGAAAGCCAGTTACATCCCACAGGATGGAGAGACCAGGAGAGCATGTAAATAATGCGGCTGCAAAAGCTTAACCGAGAAATGGCCTGGAGCGTGATGAAGGTGGCAGTGCCATCTGTCCACCCAGATCTGAAACAAGACCTGAGGAATAAAACGGAACAGGGCTGCTCACAGAGAGGGTGGCCAGTGTGTGGCCGAGCAGGGAGGTGCCTGTCCCCAAAGTGGCTACGGTCCTGGGTCCTGGACGCCCCTCTCTCTCTGGAGCATGCTCTGGGCCCAATAAAGCCCATTTGTCACACTCGAGTTGGCAGGGCTCACAACAGGGCCATTTCAGAAAATCCATTAATGGTATTAGTCTTGTGCGCAGAGGGAAGGAGAGCAAAGTCGACAAAATTAGAAGGATTTTGTAGACAAACAGCACCATCATTGACGGAACATCCCTCCCCCCAACCCCCAGCCCCGAACTGCAGGACACACACTTTTTAAGCATACAAGGAACATGTCTCAAAACTACTGTAAAAACATTTCAAAAAGAAGGTATTCAAGTGGCCAATGAGCCCAGGAAAGGGTTTTTGCCATGGCGAGTCATTAAGGAAATGCAGATTAAGGCCACGGCACACCGAGAGGTCACAGGGGCACCTGCCCGGGTTGCGGGCTTGGTCCCCAGGGGGTGGGGCGGGGGCCAGGGGTAGCTGATCAATGATTCTCTCTCATCATTGATGTCTCTCTCTCTCCCTTCCTCTCTGACATAAGTAAAAATATATTTTATTGATTTTTTACAGAGAGGAAGGGAGAGGGATAGAGAGCTAGAAACATGGATGACAGGGAGAAATCAATCAGCCGCCTCCTGCACGCCCCCGATGGGGGATGTGCCCGCCACCAAGATGCATGCCCTTCACTGGAATCAAAATATGTGGGTGTTTTTTTTAAAAATGGAATTAGGAACAAAAGCTGCCCTGTTGTCAGGGTGGTGACTTCATGCAGAGCGTCTGACACCGAGTAGCTGCTGTGAGTTATTGAGGAGCTGTTTGAGATGCACCCCTAAGAGGACAGCACAGCCTCTCTCCGGCTGCGGTGGTGTCCTGGCCGGACCAGGCTCCTCTCAAAACTAAGCACCGTTAGCAGAAAGGAAGACCCTCGGCCCCCATCACCGTCCCCGGGAAATTCCCAGGTCAGAGGGGAGGGGCGGTCCGGGAGCAGCCCCGGGAACAGGAGGTAAAGCTCAGCCAAGGGCCCAGCCAGGGGGACCCCAGACCCAGGGGAGGACCCAGAGGCGGTCAGGAGCCCCCCCACCCACCCCAGGGGGCACCCCGGCCCTGACTCTCTCAGGAAGGGGAGCCACGGTCCGGCCCCCACCCTCTGAGCTGTGTGCCCGGAGGGTGAGACCGGAGTCCAAGGGTCGGACAGCCGGAGAGGACAGAGACCTGGACGGGCAGCTGCTCCCAGGCCGGGAGGGGCACGGAGCGCGGTGAGCGGGGGCAGGGCCGCCTCCGCCCGCCCCCCTAATACCGACGTGCGACCAGGGCGCCACCTGGCGGCCCCGCGAGCACGGAGCCCCGGGCCGGCCCAGAAGCCGCCGGGGTCGGTGCACCTTGGGGGGCCTGTGGGGACCCCCGCCCCCAGGAACCGCTGAGGGCGGCACAGGAGCTGCGCCTCCAGCCGCCTGGCCGTGCCCGGGCTCGCAGCGCCCTCCGCGGGTGGTCAGCGGGGCTGGGGCAGGGTGTGTGCTGAGGACAGGTCAGCGGGGCAGGGGACCCCCCACACCCCGCATGGGAGGCCCTCCACGTAGGAGGGACTGTGTCCACGTGACGGCGAAGGCAGCTGGAGCAGAGAGCGAGCAGGGGCCCCGCCCCGACACCTCCTGAGGTCCAGGGCGCAGCAGCCTCTCCGATGCCAGCCACCCACGGCCTGGGAAGGGACACAGCGTGGCCACTGTCCCACCCAGGCCGCCAAGGGTCTGCACTGGCCCACCCTGACCCAGCCCCTTTCTGATGTGAGCTGTGGAATTTCCTAGAACTTTCTGGAGGGTAACACCAGGTGACCCTTACGGATGAAAACATCTGGACTGCGGGATTGCCGTCAACAGGTTGTCCTCTGACTCCAACTAAGAGAAAAGGGACAGGAAAGCTTTCCAGAGGGGGTGGTTATGCAGGGTGGGGTCCCAGCACCCGCTGAGGGGCCTCCGGCCAGGGCCCCTCGTACCTGCAGGACTCCGGCCACAGCAGGGGTGTGCTCTTGGCTGGGTCAAGCTCCCTCACCCCTGCCCTAGGGTCTTCTGGAAGTCTGCCCTGCAGACAGGTCAGCGGACCTCCAGGTGGAGGAGGGGCGGGTGCAGCTGCTCATGTCTGCCATGGCCACTCCCTAGGGTGCAAGAAACTGGGTTCTTTTCCCTCCACCAGGAAGTTTACCAAAAAGCAGCAAACGGTTCACATGTTAGTCCACCCACTTAGGCTGAACTAACAATAATTTACATCAAAAATGGACCTGCCTGCCGAAACCAGTTTGGCTCAGTGGATAGAGCATCAGCCTGTGGACTGAAAGGTCCCAGGTTCCATTCTGGTCAAGGGCATGTACCTTGGTTTCGGACACATCCCCTGTAGGGGACATGCAGGAGGCAGCTGATTGGTGTTTCTTTCTCATCAATGTTTCTAACTCTCTCTCTCCCTTCCTCTCTGTAAAAAATCAATAAAATACTTTTTAAAAAATGCACCTGCCTTCAATCCTCTTTGAGACCTTTTGGACACTCTCCATCTCATGTGTACTAAGGCCCAGCCTGGTCATTCAGGCTGCGCAGGGGCTCACGCAGGTGTGGATCCGGGCCTGATCCAGGTGCAGATCTGGTGACGGCTCAGGCGTGGGCTCTGCTGTGCCGTCCTGTGCTTCAGTCCCAGGCTGCCTCTGCGCTGTGGGGAGTGTCCCCGCGCCTGAAGGGTTATGGGTATGAAGGTGGGCACAGATTGGAACAGCCGATGTGCCTCAGGATGGCTCCGGCACAGATCCAATGGGCTAATGGCATATGCTCTCATTTCTACTAGTGAATTTTAATTCTAGCAAATTAATTATTAATGAGCTAAACAAAATTTAATTATCCTTAAGATGAATGTTAGAGGTATTGATAAGGGGTGGGGTTGGTTGGGTTTTAACTAAACCAGCTGATGAGACAGTTTGACAGCATCGCCCTCCTCCCCGCTTCCCCAGCGCAGGGAGGCGATGCGGCCGGCGGCCACACGGGGGCGCCGCAGGACAGCGCGGGCGGCCGAGCGGTGGGGGAAGGCGGGGCTGGAGGAGGGGCGAGTCGGGGGTCGGAGAAGGGCCGTCCCCGCCCATTCGACTTGCGGGTGGCGAGACCTGACAGCCCCCCCTTCTGCTCCCCACTCCTCACCCCATCCCGGGGGCCTTGGGGTGGGCGGGCCGGCAGGGTGGGGTGGGGGTGGACTGGCCTCGGGGGACCCCTAATGGAGGAGACCCCAGGCTGGTGATCCCCAGCCCAAGCTGTTCCAGGTGTTAGCCCTTTGAAGGTGTCCTGGCAGGGCAGGGTCCCTCCCCAGGGGGGTGCAATTACTGTCGGGTGGACGGGGCTCCTCCGACCTGCCACCAGTGCCCCACCAGTCCCACCAGTTCGACCTGGCCCCCGGGGGCAGGAGCATGGCAGGTGGGTCATGCACAGCCAAGGCGAGTGCAGCATGAGCTCTGTGCCTGAGGCCCAGTCCCATCAAAGCCCTGGGGAGGGGCCAGGGGTCCCTGGCCACACCACCTTCTCTCAGGCGCTGGCTTTAATCAGCCCAAGCGTGCTGTATGGTCTTTGCCACTTTTATTTTAATGGTGTGTAACACACACACGTGCCCGAGCACACAGGAACAGCTGGGGGTCACACAGGGCAATGATCACACGCGGACATCACACGCGGACATCACGGAACCACCGCTCGAGTGGCGAGAGAGAACACAGAAGCGAGAGGTCCGGGGAGCAGCTGTGCGCACTGGGAGGCCTCCGCTTGGAGGTGGGGGCGGGGGGTCGGGGGGAGCAGCGGGGGCTGGTGGGCCAGCAGCACTTGCTGTGTATCTGGGCAGCCCTGCGGAGGGAGGGAGGGACGGCGTGGGGACCCTGAAGGGAGGCGGCTGGCCTCGGACGCGCATCTGGGGGCTATCAAGATGTGCAGAGGTACAGTGTCCAGAGGACGAAGAAGACCATGCACATCCAGACCCAGACCTCTTCGTAGGGGTCGAAACTCGGCCAGCACCAGCCGTCCGGGCCCTCCAAGAAGGCCTCCTCCCTGAGGGACCGAGGCCTGTGGGCCCGGTGGCGCCTGTGCTTCTTGCAGCGCCTGCTCCTGTGGTAGCTGCTGCCTTGCAGGCCCCCAGGCATTATGGTTCTCAAGACTGAGAAGGGGATGATGAGGGAACCCCTGCTCCCCGAGGAGTTGGGGCTGAGGGCAGAGCCGTAGCCACTCTCTGCACCATCCTTGCACTGGTCGGTGATGATGAAAGGGAAGGTCAGGGAGCCGCTGAGGTCAGGGAGGGAGTCCGGGCCCTGGAGGGCGTTGGCCAGGGACAAGGGAAAGGTGATGGAGCCCTCGCCCTTCTCTGTGAGGCCCAGGACGTAGGACACGGGCAGGGTGGCATCTCCAGCGGGTCCGCCGTTGCTGCTGGGATCGGCGCCTGGGCCCCGGGCTTGGCCCAAAAGGGAGCCGAAGCCCTTGAAGATGAAGCCTTTGACCTGGAAGGACTTGATGCTCTTGAGCAGGTAGCCTATGCTGTGGAGGATGGGGGCCTTGATGTTGACCAGGATGCTCATGAGACTGGCAGGTTGGTCGGCGGAGCTGCTGTCGATGATCATCACCCCCTGGAGACCATCCTCGCCGGGGGGGTCCTCTCCGGGGTCCTCTCCAAGGTCCGCAGAGCCCTTGCCCGTGCCCACGCTCACCAGGGTGAAGGGGACGGTGACGATGTCCGTGTCCTCGCTGAAGAAGTGGCTGCCCTCAGAGAGCGGGTCGGAGGCAGAGGGGAGGGTGAAGCCCCAGGCACCATCAGCCACAGGGCCACTGTCCAGGGCTGGCATGGCCTGGACGGTGCTGGGGCTCCTGGCCTCGGGTCCCCAGGCGGGGTCTGGGGGCTTCTGGAAGAAGCAGACTCCCATGTCGCAGGCTTCACAGTGGTCTCCGAAGCAGACCTCGGGGCACTCGTCAGAGCTGATGCTCTCCTGGTAGCACTGCTGCAGGATGAACAGGACCAGCTTGTTGAGGAAGAGCCGCACGTTCAGCAGGCTCACCTGGCAGTCTCCCCGGGTGTCCGGCGGGCACAGCTGGCACGCCTGGGCCCAGATACGCATCTTCACCAGCCCCAGGTGGAGGTCCTGGTCCCATTGCACATGGAATAGGATGTGCA
>PVJN01060932.1:0-11434 GCA_004026805.1 Lasiurus borealis
AATTGGGGGTGATCAGGTCAGCAGGGAGGGAAGTTGTGGCAACCAGGCCAGCAGGGAGGGGCATTGAAAGGTGACTAGGCTGACAGAGGGAGGGGGGGGGCAGTGAGAGGCAACCTGGATGGTTGGGGGGAGAGTTGGGGGTGACCAGGTTGGCAGAGGGTGCAGTTAGGAGTGACCAGCCTGGCAGAGGGGGGCAGTGAAGGGTGACCTGGCTGGCAGGGGAAGCAGTTAGGGGTGATCAGGTTGGCAGGGAGGTAATTGAGGGTGATGAGTCAGGCAGGCAGGTGAGTAGTTAGGAGCCAGCGATCCCAGATTGTGAGAGGGATGTCCAACTGCTGGTTTAGGCCCAATCCTTGAGATTGGGCCTAAAGCAGCAGTCAGATATCCCCCAAAGAGTCCTGGATAAGAGAGGTTGCAGACTGGACTGAGGGGACCTTCCCCCGCCCCCCGCCCCATGCATGCACCAGGCCTCTGGTCTATTATAATGACATTTTTCTCAACTCAATATCTTCTAGGACATTGCTGCCACAGGGCTGCCTTGTGCTTGTCCTGGAAGATGTTGAATAGAAATATTATCCCACCAGAAATAACATAGTCTTAAGAGGAACTGTTGACTTTAGAAAGATCAGAGAGGAGTCTACCCTCACAGGAGTGGCTCTCTTAGTTTTTAGAATCAAGAATTAGAACTGGAGAATTAGGGAATCAGAAGCCCTTAAAGATAGAGATATCAGTGATCCCAAAAACTTATACTACCCCAATCAAAATAAGGTATTTACAAGAAAATATGTACCTGAACCTGGAGATGTTGCCACTGGGACTTTTTCTGGTTTAAGGATAAATGTATTTCTCTTACTTATTTCACTTAGTATAATACTCTCTAGGTCACTCTATCACATGATCTCACTTATATGTGGAATCTCATGAACAAACTAAACTGATAAGCAAAGTAGATCCAGAGACATAAAAGCATGGAACAGACTGTCTAATCTTAGAGGGAAGGCAGGGATGGGTGGGTGGGAATAGAACAACCAAAGAACTTGCATGCATATATACATAACCCATGGTCACAGACAATAGGGTGGTGAAGGCCTGGGGCAGGGGCGGGGATGGGCTAGAAGGGGTCAATGGGGGCAGGGAGAGGCCATATATAATACTTTCAATAATAAAGTTTAAAAAAAAGAATAAATGTAATCTCAAACTTTTAGTCTTGGTTTTTTAAAATTGAAAGTAACCTAGAAGTATTAGACACGTGGTTAAGTACAGTTTAGCCCATCCATATGACAGGAAATTATACATTCTTTAAAACTCACATTTTTTCAGAGATTTTTAAATGATACATGAAGGTGTCATTTATATCATGTTATTGGAAAAATCAGAGATGGCCAGGGATCTAGCTCTCAGGTCAATAAGCCAAGAGTGAAAGAATCAATAGCAGATCAAAGGTCTGGATACCTGGGTATCAGGCACCTTTGGGCACAGGAGACCTAAGACCTATGAGTAAGTGGGCATGAACACTTAGATTTTGGTAATAAAGACAGTAGAGGTGTTGTATTCAGGAAGGCAGGTAGAGAAAAGTCATGCTTAGGAGTGAGCTTTCCCCAAGGTCTATTTAAACAAAGTAGTTCTCTGTATCCTTGCTATCCATGTGTGAAGGGGTTTGGGGTGGAAATGGTAACAGATTTGAACTGAAATATTAGCAACTAAAATGATTTTTTTATATGGCTAAGATTGACCCCTTCAGATAGGATTCAAGAAGCAATTTATGGAATGATAAATAATCAGACAATCATCTCTCAATATACAGAATAAGCATGTTCTCCCAAAGAACATTGCTAATAAAGAGATTATTTTGAATATCAAATAGTTTTCTCATTAAAAATTAAAGAATCTTGCCAAGACTAGTTTAGCTCAGTGGATAGAGAGTCAGCCAATGGACTGAAAGGTCACAGGTTTGATTCTGGTCAAGGGCATGTACCTTGGTTGCAGGCACATCCCCAGTGGGGGATATCAGGAGGCAGCTGATTGATGTTTCTAGCTCTCTATCCCTCTCCCTTCCTCTCTGTAAAAAATCAATAAAATATATTAAAAAAAAATTAAAGACTGCCAATGCCAGTCAGTTTTGAGAACCGTGGCTTGGTAATACAGCCTGATATCTGGTATTGTGATCCGCCCAACTTTGTTCTTTCACAGGATTGCTGTGGCTATTCGGGGTCTTTTTTTATTCCAGATGAATTTTTGGAGAGTTTGTTCTAGATCTTTGAAATATGTCATTGGTATGTTAATGGGTATTTCATTTAATCTGCAGATTTTTGGATAGTATGGACATTTTCATGATGTTGATTATACCAATCTATGAACATGGTATGTTCTTTCATTTATTTATGTCTTCCTCTTTTTTTTTTTTTCAATGTCCTGATGTTTTCTGAGTACAGGTCTTTCATGTCCTTAGATAAGTTTATTCCTAGGTATCTTAATTTTTTTGGTTCAATGGTAAATGGGATTTTTTTTTTATCTCTTTCTGTGAGTTCATTATTGGTGTATAAAAAGGCCATAGATTTCTGGGTGTTAATTTTGTATCCTGCTACATAGAAAAACTCATTTATTAGGCCTAGCAGTTTTTTGATGGAGTCTTTGGGGTTTTCTATGTATAGCATCATGTCATCTGCGAACAAGGAGAGTTTTACCTCTATTCCAATTTGGATGCTCTACCACCTTTTATGTCTTTTCTACTCTTCTTTTGATGACTATTCAAATTCTACCCATCTTTCAACATCAAGTAGGTCTTGTCCCTGTCATCTCAGCTCATTTGTACCATCAATTGCTATTTTCCTCCTCTAAACTCTTAGCACTGCCCCATAATGCTCTTATAGCCCTGGTTTGGAATTTTGTTTATGGCCTATTCCCCCAGGAAGTTATCTTTTCCTTGATGTTATATACCCTATTATGTAGCCCCCTAAATTCCATGTTGTATCTAGCAGTTTCTGGACTATAGATAATCAAAATATGTTTGTTGTTGGTTTATTTTACTCATAGTCGCTGCATGGCATGTCAAAAACTCTTTGAAACTAAAGAATTAATTGATAGGAATAATGCAGTAATTTACTCCAATATAACTTAATCCCTTAAATTATAGATTACTTGAGAATAGGGGCTGAAGTACTCAATGCTTTGTCACCAACATCTAGAGTAATGATAGGTTCACAATAAATATTTATCTAACTTTAGTACCATGAATGAATAAATGATCAAACAATCTCTGTGGTTCTCTTAAAGTATAAAATAACTGAGTTGTGTTTTTTTTTAGAGAAAGTATATTTTTACATAAGAAAAAACCTGATATGTTGAAAAGGATGTTCCATAATTCAGAAATATTATTTATCAATAAACATCTGAAAAAATAGAAGACTAAAACCAAATTGTAATGAATATTCAGTTGTTATGATTATTATGCATTCAGTACTACAAAAGTACTAAATAGATAAAGAAATCTAATAGGTCTCCTATAATCTAATTTCATCTACCTGAGCTCATCTTGTTTTCAAACTAGACCTTCTGTTACAGCCAAGCTGGCCTGCTATTCATGCCTTGAGCATGGCCTGCCTATTCCTACATCTTTGTCTTTGGTGATACCATTCAGTGTCCATAGAAAATCCCTTCTTCTCTTAATTATAATCAAGATCCTTCCCTAGACTTCTCTTTTCCACCCAGTGTTCCTTGGGTAACAATTTTATTCTTTGGGGATTTATGGAGGCTTTAGTCTAACAAAATCAAATAAAAGTCCAGGATCTGCCATATTCCCATACTAATATGTACTGCCTTGAAATGACTCCCCTGTGGTCCTATCATTACCTATGCCCTGGTGAATTAGATCAAGACACACTAGAGTAGATGTTCATTATTCTCTTTAGCCCAAAGCCCAGTAGAATAAGGTGTTAATAAATATTATGAGCCTACTAAGTTACACCTATTAAATCTCTTTCTAAAAAGAAACAAAAATAACTAAAACAACAAGTACGTTTTGGTGAGAATTTGGAAAAAAGGGAACCCCCAGGAACCCTGTTGCTGGGAATGTAAATTGGTGTAGCCACTGTGGAAAACAATATGGAGAAGGTACCTCATTGTCAATTTGATTTGCATCTCTCCAATGATTACTGACTTTGAGCATTTTTTTCATATGCCTTCTAAATGTCCACTTCCAAAAAGTGTCTATTTAGGTCCATTTTGCAATTTTTCATAGGGTTCTTTATCTTCCTTTTGTTAAGTTGTATGAGTTTCCTGTACATTTTGGAGATTAAACCCTTATCAGATTTAACACTGGCAAAGCTCTCTTGTTGCTTTGTTGATTATTTCTTTTGCTGTGCAGAAGATTTTTATTTTGATGTAGTCCCATTTGTTTATTTTCTCTTTAATTCCATTGTCCTAAGAAATGTATTAGTAAATATATTGCTATGAGATATATCTGATATTTTGCTGCCTATGATATTTTGTGTATGGTGTAAGTTGGTGATCTAGTTTCAATTTTTGCATGTATCTGTCCAATTTCCCCAACATCATTTATTGAAGAGGCTGTCTTGACTCAATTGTATGCTCTTGCCTCCTTTGTCAAATCTTAATTGAACAATATGGCTTGTACTATCTCACACCTGTCAGAATGGCTATTATCAACAAATAAGCAAATGGCAAGTGCTGGCAAGGATGTGGAGTAAAAGGAACCCTCCTGCACTGCTGGTGGGAATCAGATTGGTGCAGCCACTGTAGAAAACAGTATGGAGTTTTCTCAAAAAATTAAAAATGGAACTCTCAATTGACACAGTATTCCCACTTCTAGGAATATATCCCAATAAATCAGAAACACCAATCAGAAAGGACATATGTACCCGTATGTTCATAGCAGCACAATTAACAATAGCTAAGATTTTGAAATAGCCTAAGTGCCCATCAGCAGATGAGTGGATTAAAAAACACAGGTACATCTACACAATGGAATACCATGCTGCTGAAAAAAGAAGGAACTCTAACCATTTGCAACAGCATAGATGGGCCTGAAGAGCATTATGCTAAGCAAAATAAGCCAGTTGGAGAAAGATAAATATTACATGATTTCACTAATTTGTGGAATATAATGAACAATATAAACTGATGAACAAAAATAGATCCAGAGCCTAAACCAGTTTAGCTCAGTGGATAGAGCATCAGCCTGGGGACTGAAAGGTTCCAGGTTCGATTCCAGTCAAGGGCATGTACCTTGGTTGTGGGCACATCCCCAGTAGGAGGTGTGCAGGAGGCGGCTGATTGATGTCTCTCTCATCAATGTTTCTGACTTTCTATCCCATTCCCTTCCTCTCTGTAAAAATTCAATAAAATATATATTAAAAAAATAGATCCAGAGACATAGAAGCATGGAACAGACCATCTAACTGGGGCATGGGGTGTTAAGAGATCAACTAAATAACTTGCATGCATGTATATAAGCATAACCCATAGACACAGACTTTAGGAAGGCGAGGGCATGTGCTGGAGAGTGGGAATGACCAGGAAGAGGTCAATGGGGGAGAGAAAGAGACATATGTAATACTTGAAACAATCAAGAATTTAAATAAATAAATAAATAAAATACATCCTCTAAAAAATAAATAAAATAAATATTGTTAAGGAATCTTATTTTCCAAAACCTGGACAGTCTTATCAAAGTTAGAGAAAAGATTTTTACCTTTTATACAATTGTAGATAAAAATGGTAAGAATGATTGCAAGGAACTGCTGAGGAAATATAAATAACATTGCAGGTTTATAAAAGATACAAAACCAAAGCAAAAGAAGGGAGAGTCAAATGTAGAGAAAATTGCTCAGGCTTTTAACATTTCCTGCTTGTACCTCTGAATCTGGCATACATATTCATGCTTAGTAGAGAATGTACTGGATGCAGAAACTTGAAATGGATTTGTGTCTATTGATAAGATAGGAATGACAATATTTCTCTATTTCCAGGAGGATCAAGTAAGATCAAGAATACTGAAATATTTGATAAACTCTGAAATGTACTACTCGTATAAGGTTGATTATTATTACAAGGAGGTTAAGCAGGAAGAAGTCGGATGGTATCTCTTTTTGCCGTAGCACATTGCTGATTTGCCATTCAATACATATTTATTGAGTATCAGTCACCAGGAATACAAAAAATGAACAAAACAGACAAATAACCCTGCTGCCATTTTTTTTTTCAAGAAAAACAAACCCTTTGAAAGTCATGAGGATGAGTATCTATGTGTGTGTTTTAGTTTAATCAATATTTATAAATGGTATTATGAGTCACCTATAACAAATAGGATTTTAAATAAGAGATTTCCATAAAAATATATATTTGAAAATATTGCACTATATCCATTAGCAAATTAAAACTAGGGAAAATGTTTAACTTTTAATTTTAAATCAGAGGTCCCAGAACAATTTGACCACATAACCTATTTTTGTTTGTTTGTTTGTTTCTCTATTTTTTCCATTATATCCTTAAAATCATGCTAAAGAACAAATGGGAAACACTGAGCTCCTCTTTACCTAATAGCTCTTAAGTAGAGTAACTCAAGCTTCCATTTAATTTAGCCTAACAGCCTGTCTGCATGTCCTCTCAGAGCCTGGCCTCACAATACAGCAAACATCTTCTGAGCACCTCCTTGGTAACAAATGCTTAATGAATATTTTGACATAAACTTTAGGAGCTGAATCTCTATGCTTAAAGTAGTGTCTGATATGGAAGCAGCCAAATTTTTCTAAAAATAGATGTAAAATTTAGGAAATTTAATAAAAATTATAATACCAAATCAATAGAAATGGATTTCATTTTTAGAACTTGAATTTTACAGTACAAAACTAAATCAGGATACATTCACTGAATTCACTTTTGGAAAAATTTTAATATGTTTTCAATTTTTAACTGATTTTTATTTTTCAATTACAGCTGACATATATTAAGTGACTAGAGGCCCAGTGCACAAAATTCGTACATGGAGAGGGGTGTCCTTCAGCGCAGCCTGCTCTCTCTCCAATCTGGGACCCCTTGAGGGATGTCCGACTGCCCTATTTGGATCAGGCCTAAATGGGCAGTCGGACATCCCTCTCACAATCCGGGACTGCTGGCTCCCAACTGCTCACCTGCCTGCCTTCCTGATTACCCCTAACTATTTCTGCCTGCCAGTCTGATCACCCCCTAGCAACTCCTCTGCCAGCCTGATTGATGCGTAACTGCTCCCCTTCCAGCCTGTTTGCCCCTACCTGCCCTCCCCTACAAGCCTGGTCACCCCTAACTGCCCTCTCCTGCAGGCCTGGCCCCCTCAACTGCTCTCCCCTCCAGACCTGGGTCCCCCCAATTGTCCTTCCCTGCAGACCCGGTCTCCCCCAACTTCTCTCCTCTGCTGCCTTGGTCATACCTAACTGGCCTCCCCTGAAGGCTTGATCATCCCAACTGCCCTCCCTTGCAGGCCTGGTCTCTTCCAATTGCCTTCCCCTGCTTGTGGCAGCCTTCTTTGACCACATGGGGGCAGCCATCTTGTGTGTTGAAGTGATCAATTTGCATGTTACTCTTTTATTAGATAGACTAGTGGCCTGATGCATGGGGAAGTGCCAGATGGTTTGCTCTGAAGGGTGTCCCAGATCAGGATGGGGGTTTCCTTAAGGCATGGGGTGGCCTGGGCGAGGGGCCTGTGGTGGTTTGCAGGCTGGCCATGCACGCCAGCAACCCAAATGGAGGCTCTGTATCTGAAATTCACTTATTTTCTATAATTGAAACTTTGTAGCCTGAGTGGAGCCAAGCCTCTTGCTTGCTCTGTGGCCACAGCAATTTTTGTTGGGATTTATTTATCTTCTATAATTGTAGACTTGAGCGGAGGCTAGGGCAGGCCAGGGTATGCAGGAAGCTTGGCTTCCTCCATTGCTGGGGAAACCTGAATCTTCTGCTCACTCCATGGCCTCAGCCATCTTGGTCAGGTTAATATGCATACTCTCTCCTGATTGGCTGGTGGGTGTGGTTTGTGGGTGTAGTGTAGTGATGGTTAATTTGCATATTACTCTTTTATTAGGATTATTGACTATGTTCCCTATGCTGTATCTTTCCTAGGGCTGCTTTCACCATCTTGACTCAATAGAATTTAAATCCACCTAAATCATACATTATGTGTATGGGCATATCTCTATAGAGGCTAAAACTGCAGGACTGTACTCAGGACCTGGGCAGATATTTTACTCTGTAATTTTAAAATCCCAAAGCAATCTCATAGACTTAAAACTAAAAAGGACCTTAGAGGTTACAATCTTCCATGAGTCCGTTTTATAACATTCATATAAAGTTGTGATCAGTTTTAGCTTAGCTCCTTGCTGTAGACATCACTATCTAAAAAGGCATCTCATTTCTTGGATAGCTTCAATGGTTATATTATTTCACTCATATGTGGGATATAAAACTGAAACTCATAAACACAGAAAATAGTATGGTGGTTACCAGAGTAAAGGCAGTGGGAGGCTAGTAAAGGGTAAAGAGGCTCAAATAGATGGTGATGGATGATTTAATAAAATAATAAAAGAAAATAAATGATAAAAAAGTACTTCCTCAAACAAAACAAAATGAGAAACAAACAAAAAAGTAAATAACAGTAACACTTACTTGCTAACCTCCAAATTGGCTTACTCCAAAGGAAAAGAAACTTGATTTTTCTTCTTTTCAATTTTCATTACATGTCTTTTCTTCCGCTCTTTTGAATTTTTTCAGAGTGGCTTTGCTGCCTTTCATTGCCATTTTCTTTCTTTTCTTTAATGATGCATGGCATGTTGCTATATCATAGTTTTACACTGTTTAATTTGGTTCTACCTCAGGGATTATTATTGCTAAAGGTGGTGCTCTATCAAGTTAACTTGCCTTTCCAGCTAAAGAGAAGTCAAGGTGTTTATAAACCAAGAGAATTAAATGACTTTAAGTAGAAAATAAAAAGAGGCATAATTGCATACTACAAGATAGCAATTCAATTTAGAGCTATAAATGATCTAATGCGTTCTAATATCACCATAAAAATTTTACATCATAAACACAGGTAAACAGCCAAGCTTTCCACAGAAACTGGAGTTCAGATCTTTCACTGAACAAAATCTAAACAGAAAACAATTGAAAATAATTCCTTTTGTTTGAAATAACAGGTAAGGATCAAGTTTCTAGGTTCTTTTATTACATGTAAAAAATAATGTCATTTTAATTGAAAGCTATAATATGAGGAAAATGTGTAAGCCTGCATGTTAACTCTGGCAAGCATGAATGTATTTTTTGTTTTTCTTTCATAAAGGCCTTCCTTTCTTTTAGCTTCAGATCCTTTTATTGTTTTATTTTATTTTTGGTGTAGGAGGATCTTCCTTTGAGGCTGTAACACACAGGCTTTCATTTGGAAAAGGACATTTTTATTGACTCCATATGCTCTTGAGTGCTCCTTTAATCTAGAGGTTTCAGCCTGGAAACACATTGCTAAAAAGAATTGTCTGCAGTTATAATTTGCAACCAATAAGTCAACCTGAAATAGCTACTAGTGGCCCTCACTCATGGGAGTACCTCTGTGTGAGGATTTACAATGTTCCTCAAAGTATGGCCCCTGCCCTAGCAGCATCTGCAGCTCCTGGGAACTTGTTATAAATGCAAATTTTGACTCCTCACCAGACCCAATGAATTCGAAACTAAAAGTGGGTTTCAGCAGTCTGTGTGTTCACAAACTCTCCAGGTGATCCTGGTGTACTGCAGTTTGAGAACCACTGGTTTACTATTACAGAAACTCTACATGAGGTGACACTTTTCTTAAGTACATATAAATGGCCAACATCCTTAGGTCCTTCAGATGGTGCTGAAGGCCATTATCCTGTTTGACAATGAGTCAGACTAGTTGCAGTGATGGTCACATTACTCCTCCCTCCTCTCCTCCCAGTTGGTCCTATTCACAAGCACAATAGTTTACTCAAGGACTCACAATGTATTACAAACCTGTCCCTTCTGAAAGTGCTCATTCACAAATTAGAGACCATTTGAGTTACTAGCAGCAAAAGTGTTTAAATGGCACTGATATTTACCCTGTCCTGATATGATCTTCCCCCTCTACTTCTGGCAACTCCTTCTTCGACTTTGCTTACCCTCCCTTCTCTGTGTGCCATTTCTCAGAGCTTGCACCCATTCTCTTCCTGAATGTAGTTTCAGAACTAACTACTTCTTAACTCCATCTCCCATTTGTCCAGTGGACAGATGTCCTGATATTCATACTGAAGAAATAAATTAAACTGAAATTATAATTTGCTGTAAAGACCTGGTAATTTGCATAGATCTACAAATTACCTATGTTTATCACTCTTTCTCCTTTGCTTGCTTTCCTTGTAATGGCCTATAGGCTTTTCCTTCATGATATTTCTCATATTCATCCTTTCTTGTCTATTCCTCCTATTTCTGTATTTACACACTCAATAATTAAACTGCAAGTCTGTTTTCCAAAAGGTTTTCCTCTTCTCTCCTTCCTATGCAAAGCGGGTGGCATAGCATGAGTATTTTATATTAACCTGTTTGACCTCCTCTCCTTATGGGCCTCTTTCTAACTACAGATCAAGCTCCACATTCCTGGGCCTGACATTTAAAAGCTCTCAAAGTTCTTCTTTCCTCTCCCCTCCATTCACTCCTCCTTACAGATTATTTACTCTCATGGTTCTCAAACTCATGGTCACCATTAGGTCTGGTTAAAACACAGATTTTGGGGCCCTATTCCTGAAGTTTTAACTCAGTTGGTCCTGAGGTGAAACCCAAAAATTTGCATTCCTACCATATTCTCAGGTGTTAATGGACCAAATGCTGGTGTCCTCCTGAAAGCTCCTCCCTCTTCCCATCTTCCCTCCCTCCCCCCAAATTCATATATTGGAGCTCTAACTTTCAATCTGACTGTATTTGGAGATGGGCCTCTAAGAAAGTAATTAAGGTTAAATGAGGTCAAGAGTGGGGTTCTGACCCAATAGGATTAGTGTTCTTATAAGAAGAGATCTAGAGGGCTCACTGTCTCTCTCCACCATGTGAGCACACCATGACATGGTAGCCATTTAAACCAGAAACAGGGCTCTCCAATCAGCCAGTATGTTCAGCCTCCAGAACCATGAGAAAATCAATCTCTGTAGTTTAAGCCACCCAGTCTGTGGTGTTTTCTCTAAATGACACACCAGGAGACCCTGATGCTGCTGTTCCCAGGACTACACTGAGCAGCACTTTTTTAGTTGTCCCTAATGGGTTTCTCTGTCAACTTGGCCTCGATGAATACTGACATGCCTTTCTCTTCTCCTCCCATTACTTGAATCTCATATATCCTTGTTAGCCCACCTTAAGCCATGCTTCTCCTCTGAAGCCTCCCAACTCTCCTGCCCACAGTAATTTCTCCCTCTGA
>PVJN01060933.1:0-11434 GCA_004026805.1 Lasiurus borealis
ATTAAATCTATTATCATGTCACTGACATCTGTGAAATTAAAGATCCTACTCAACACTCAACATTCCAGTTTCTACCTGCGAAAACTGCCTCAGGACTTCTCAAACTGCCAAGGGCCCGGGTTTCTGAAAGCAAATCTGTGCTGTAACCCAGTTCTTGTCTCATTGTAGAATAATGGAGAAATTCTAACAAAGGGTCAGATAGCCTTTCTTCTTCCTGCGGATTTCCGCTGAACACACACACACACACACACACACACACACACACACAGTGGCCTTCAAGGAGGGATTCATCAAACAATACAACTATTTGCCTTTTCCCTGCTTGGGGTACCCAGAACATAGGAAAAGGAACCTTTTCCCTAGAAAAGAAATCAACCTGTCATAGGAAGTAAACATTCAAAACTTTTCAACCACAATCAAAATGCCAAAGTAAGTGGGGCCTGTGGAGAAGGAACTACTGGTCAAACACCCTGAGCTACAGAAGCACCAGCAAAAAAGACTCCACCAACGGCCCTATAGTTACAGAAAAACTTTATTGGATAATGTTCCCTGCAGTTGCAGGCGGGTTTTCCAAGAGAATTTTAGGATAAAAGGCTTAGTGACTCTACCAGCAAAAAACTGTTTAGCTTGGCTTACATCTCTTAGAAGAGGGTCAATGTCTTCAGACATACTATCATCTCCCAGCCTAAAGGGTTTATTTTTATAGAAAAGCTCAAAGGATTTGGGGGACACACAAACGCAAATCCTTCCACTGCCTTCCCTTCCTTTGGCCCCCTACCATCATGCAGCAAACGCCCCCAAACATTCTTAACTCTTTTTTATGTTCTTAAATTAACTGACCCAGTAGAAAGAAGGGAGATTGTGGAGTCAGAGAAAACTGGGTTTGAATCCTCACTCTGCTACTCAGCAGCTCTGGGACCCTAGGGACTCTGAACCCTTGTATCCTTTCCATGAAATAGAGCTAGTAATGTACATAAAGCATTGAGCCAGTTCCAGTAAACGGTAGCTATTATGATTAGTGCAGCTGACTTCACAGGGTAAAGCACTCATCAAAGGTGGGGCACGGAGTGGGCGACTTATTTAAGGAATCTCTCTTCCATCTCCTTTGTCCGCAGAAGAGAGTACACACACCCCCAAACCCCAGAGGCTTTTCCAGAACAATCTGAAGATCTTCCCAGGGCCCAGGTCAGTGGAAGATGTGCGAGGGTTATCCTGGTGTTCTAATACCACTTCTGCCATTGTTTTACCCTAATACCCCCTTTGGGGGGCTCCCGCCACTCACTCACATTATTCCCTCCACACTCATGGAAGTCAGCCTCCAGGTTCCAAGCAGGCACACTGCCACCTTCCTTCCAGTCTTCAGCACCTGAGTTTTCCTCTCTACCCTACTTACTCCGGCCTCTGTGTCAATTACCTATTTGGCCTTAAAATCCTTTCCTCTTTTCAGCTCTCCCTAGCATCTTCTCCAGAGCACCAACGTTTCAGGGGCTCCCTGCTAACCTGTGAGTCACGTGCAGCGGGCTAACGTGTCCCCGCATCTTCTTATTCCCAGTCAAGCTGAGCCCAGGGCCCAGGAGGACTCGGTGCTCCGCAAACATTTGTAGAATGAAGCCCTCAGAAGTCAGCAGACCGCAGGGATGGGAGAAAAGAGTAAAAGTAGGTTCACTCTGGTAACGAGTCAGGAATTTCATTAAAAGTAAAGGTTCAGGTAGCCTAAAACCATGACCAATTTTCCAGCTGTGTTCAAAGAAACAGGAGTTCAGGCAGGAGTGCACGTCATCTGGCTTGCCTCAAAGCCGCTCTCCTTTGTGGGAAAGGACATTCATTTTCATTGATTTCACGTGAGCAAAGAGCCTGTCATTCGCTGGACTGAGGCTAGAGCAGTGGGTCTCACCCTTTCTAATGCCACGACCCTTTAATACAGTTCCCCAAGTTGTGGTGACCCCCAACCATAAAATTATTTTCGTTGCTACTTCATAACTGTAATTTTGCTACTGTTATGAATCATAATGTAAATATCTGTGTTTTCTGATGGTCTTAGGCGACCCTGCTAGCGGTTCTCAACCTGTGGGTCGAGACCCGCTGCTGTAGGGACTTGGGAAACATGCTAATAAGAGCACCTCTTCTAGGGGCTCAACCCCAATATCAGACTGTCAGCATTGGTCAGGAACACTGAGCTCTAACGTCATAGGCTCAAGTCAAGAACTGGCTTCATGAAGCATATCAACACCTGAATTCACGTTTTCTACCTCAATGCCATTCCCTTTACTTCTGCCCAAATCAGTTCTCTAATCTCCAGGCTCTTGTCCAGTTTTAGTTCATAGTCTCTGACCAAACCCATCAACCTTCTAAGAAGGTCCTCTTTCACCAGCCAGCTCTTGGGACAGTGGAGAGGGGGAAGGGGAGAGACAGGCATGAGTCATGTGAGCTGGACAGTCTATTTCTGCAGCCTGGTGAGGTAGGTGAGAATGTAGTCAAGGTTCCAGAACAGTCAGAGGGGCACAGGATCTAGCCCTGCCCTCTCAAAACTTGATAACTCAACTCCTCTGTGTTAACTAAAACAAACCACTTTGCCAGCTGCCCGGCTAAATTTAGGAGAAGAAAGAGGAATAAAATCACAAGTTTAAATCCATATACTTGTGATTCTGAGAAACAAAAACGGAAGGATGTTAGTTCTTTTTAAAAAAAAAAAAAAATGCCGAGACTGGTTTAGCTCAGTGGATAGAGCGTCGGCTTGCGGACTGAAAGGTCCCAGGTTCGATTCCGGTCGGGGTCATGTATCCTGGTTGCGGGCACATCTCCACTGTGGGGCGTGCAGGAGGCAGCTGATCGATGTCTCTCTCTCATCGATGTTTCTGACTTTCTATCCCTCTCCCTTCCTCTCTGTAAAAACTCAATAAAATATTAAAAAAAAAAATACTGGTAATATGAACTCCATTATTTGAAGTCTGGGAGGATTCTCCCAAAAGAAATAGATCTGTTTTATTCCAATATCATCATGATTCTGAGGATGCCTTCTAGAAAGCCCGACTATTATCGAGATGTTCACAAATGGAACATTTTCTGCGCCCGATTGGTAAGTGCTCAAGATGAAAGGACATTCAAGGGTGGAACTCCTGACAGCCTCCTTTTTTCAACCGTGGTTTCATAGTGGCATTTAAAAGTCCAAACGGTTCAGCTGCCCGAGGGGCCACAGCTAAGTGTCTACATCAGGTGAGCACCAGGGAGTCCCCAGAAGTGGAGCTCCAGGGACAGGGTGTCCCGCAGCCTCCAGGGCACGTCCACTCCCCTTAATGGAGGCCATTTGAACCAAGTGTCAGAAAACCCTCCATTTGCTCAGCAGAGGAGAAAACCATGTTGTGATCATGTGAAATGTGACTGCAGTCAGAAGCTGCAAAATGGTATAACACCCCTAAATTTACAAATCCTGCAAACAGGGCTGACAACTGAAAAAACACTATTCGACCAAAGGCTTTCTTTATCTTGAACTCAAGTTCCTTACTACAATTAACACAATCATTAAAGGTAAAAAAGGGGGTTGGAGGATAAGGGGGAGGGGGAGGGGGAATCTGGAATCCTGCCTTGTATCACAATTAATCTTATCTGGCCAAAATTAACATAGAGTTCAGCACTTTTGCGTAGAGGAAGCGGTTCTAAGAAAAGACGGGACCTTCAGGACTTTTGAGATTTCCTTCCAATTGGAATCTACAACCAAAGAGCAATTTTTATCTGGGAGAAAAAAAATCAGGTTGAAAAAACCCTTAAGATTCAGATTGAACCAACAGAAAGAATAAGTAAATGAGGCCAGTCCAATACTCAAGGATGCCGGCTCCATTTTAAGCAGAGAAGGACAGACTTCTGGAGATGGTTTCTTTTTTCCTCTCCTAAAAGGACACCAAAAAAGTCTGGTGTAAAGAAGTCTGGATTTAAAAGGCAAGAGGGCAAGATTTTCATTTCAGTCAATCACAAATGGGAAGTGAACTGAAGCAAGTCGTTCTACCACTTGGAGCCACAGAAAAGACAACGCATCTTTATGGCAAAGAGGCTGCACCAGATGATCTTCTGGGTCTAAGAAAACTGCCTGCAGCTTAGGTATCAGACTTGAGTTTGAATCCTTGGCTCTGCCATGACCCAAAATGTGTAAACCATGAATGTTACTTAGCTTCTCACTGTGGTCAGGTGCACCGCCTGAAAAATAGGCCACCTCAGTATTTCCCCAAATGTGGAGAGTGATACAAGATGAATTTAAGCAATACTTAGAAAATTTTGAGGAGATGGACAGGCACAGAATTAAACACTGAATCATATCATGAGAAAATTCTGTTCTTTTCAGCACTTCCTTAGCCTTTATAAAAATGTTATCACGTTAAAGAAAAAGGTTTTGTTTAGTCTTCTCTTCCACACCTCTTTAGCACAGGCTAGTTCCCCTGCTCAACAAAGGAAGAGCAAATCTCAGCTAGCCAGTGCCTTGGGAAAGCAATTTTATTTTATAGTTGTTTTTTTAAAGATAATGTGGTCTTTATTGTAATTTTTAAAATATATTTTTATTGATTTCAGAGAGGAAGGGAGAGGGAAAAAGATATAGAAACATCAATGATGAGAGAGAATCATTGATTGGCTGCTTCCTGCACATCCCCAACTAGGGACCGAACCTGCAACCTGGGCATGTGCCTTGACCGGAATCAAACCTGGGACTCTTCAGTCCACAGATCAACGGTCTATCCACTGAGCAAAACCAGCTAGGGCTGTAATTATTTTTTAAATTACCTTCTATTTGAGACAACTGACACCTGTTTCCAATTTAGAAGACCAATATAAAGTTAATTTTAAAAAATATAGTGATAATTACAAAAAATGAGAGTCAATTTAAGTAACTTGGGTAGCTTATTTGCTATCTATCTCAGGGTTCCAGTGAAGATTAAACGAGGAATGTAGGGGAAGACTGCCGGGGTTCTTGTCCCAGCATTAAGAGGGGTTCAGCATTCTGGAGAAAGGCTGTGCATAGATTAAGAGTCCAAAGACGAAAGATAATTTTTGAAAGGCATTGGGAGTCTTGGGGGAAGTGCCCTCTAGCCACTCCAACAGGTGATTACATATGTGACTCAGCCCTTGTTGAGCCCCCAAGACTCATCAACCTTTTGATGAAACTCTTGTAATTATGACATGCTGGATTGGCTTCTGGCAGAAGACCTAGTCCACACAGGGCTCTCGTCTACTCGTGGGCGATGGGTACAACTTCAGCCAGTGAGGAGCATGAGTAGAAGGTACAGTGCAAACAGATGCAACCACTGAGGATGGATGTGACTTTCTAGAACAAGGAGGAGCCAAGAAGGTGCTCTTGAGGTAGAACTCAGGGAAAACCTATAGAGGGAGATTGAGTTAAATACTTATTGAGCCATACTATGTGTAAATCAATGGTGAGAAAACTAGGTGCAGTTCCCTTGAGTATGCAGCACAATCTCAGACAAAGTTGTCAAAAATGGGCAGAGTCTTTACTTCAAAGAACCTTGAATGCCAAGCTAAAGGTCTTTATGGTGGCAGATCCTTAAAATCTTGACATTTGCTCAGCACTTAGTATTTTATATAGTGCTTAAAAAATATTTGCCGAACAAAATAAATTTTAGTTCAATGGTATTTTCTTGCATATTAACCCACTTGATGTGTGTATTTTATAAGTATATTTTAAATATTCTATCTTCCTCTTCCATCTCTCTTCCAGTATCAGAGATCACACCTCACCCCAGATAAACTGCTACCTCCATTACAAGGACCCACCTCTGGCAATGGACAAAGATCTACAAGTCAATCTAAACTCATTAGTCTGAATATTCACTTTCTCTCTGCCTTTCGCAGGAAGGGTACTCCCACCACCCGTGTTCCCTTTATGTCAAATTTGTATCATTTAAATACCAGAGCCAATTCATTTCAAGCTGCCATACCCTTGCAGATCTGTTTTCTTTCCAGCGTGGTTTGATTCTTGGCAAAAACAATTATTCCCAACCTGGCATCCTATAGGAATTCTGCAAAGCAAGTGCAGGTAAGGATATGAAACCCAAACGATTTAGCAGCTCCTTTCTCCTCCCATGCCCCTCCCCCCAGTCTTGCTCCTTTTTCTCACTTCTTCTTCCGTCTAGTCCTAATTTATTATGATTTCTAAAACAACAAATTCATGGCAATGCTTTAAAAAGCTACTCTCAATGAGTCAGATATTTAGAAATATCCTTATAAGGCTAATCGAATTCTCTAGGGTGAACATTAACATTCCTTTCTTGGAGGATAAATGAATCTTAGGAGTTGGCTTTTCTTTTCATCACACATACATACATACATATGTATACACATACATATACACATACATATACATATACATACATATACACACAGACTGCAATACAAGTTTAAAAAGCAAAGCATATACACAAAATGGAGATGTCCAGGATGGAGAACCCAAATGTACATCTTATTTCAGGGAGACTCCAAATGGTCAGTCGAGGGTAAGACCAACATCTCACTGTGTCACACTATACCATGTTTGCTTTACTGAAATTTATTGCAATGAACTAACTCCTTCCTTTGTATTTCAGAGAATTTCCTTCTGGGTGTATGACTCAAGTCTTCGTCACCTAATGCACATAAATAGGCAATTTCAAAAACTTTCTTTCCTTCTTCCTCTCCTCTCATCATCTTCCTTTCTTCCGTCATTATTCTCAAGGGAAATACCTTTATGCATTCCCTGGATGTTTCTCCTCTATCTTTCAAATCCTGTTACACTAATGTTCCTCAAGCCACAACTCTGAGCAGCTCTAATCAAAGGATCAGCTTCCCTTTTCCTAAGTGCAGACATAGAGTTAGAGGATGAAAGCCTGAAGGGATCCTTAAAAATCCAAGAACTTCAGCCTCTTTTATTTTAAAAACCAAGAACCTAAATCTCAAAACAGTAAAATGACTTGCCCAAGGTCACATGGTTCCCTTGTAGGTTACTGGGGTTTTATGCAAAATATAATTACATGTAAGATTATAGGTATATGTAATTAAATGTAAAATTTGGAGTGTACATGCCTATGTATATTTTTTCTGAAGACAGAATGCATAACTGTTATCAGATTCTCAAGGTAATAAAAAATTCTCACCTATTAAATATAACCCTTGACTGAATTATGTATAATTCTTTCTTCCTAGGAAATGTCCCATACAAAATAGTTATCGTAAAATATGTTAACTTCTAGACTAGCCAGATAAAATGCTTTAACTTCCAAGTGTTTCTTGGAAATTGGATTTGGCATAGAAAATGTTGCAGAGTTTTCAACACATACACAGACACAGAGAGAGACAGAGAGAGAGAGATCTAAGGAGAGGGAGAGAGGTATAGGGAGAAAGAGAAGGAAAGGGGGAGGGGGAGGGAAAAGAAGAGAGGGAGGGGAAGAAAGGGGGGAGGGGAGGAGAAGTGGGGGGAGAGCGGATGAATAAAAGGTCCTATACTTAAAGGTTATTTTGGTTCTAAAAAGTATTTAAATTCTAAATTACCTGGTGAATTATTGTCGGAAACCAAACATTGTTCTCACTAAATGGATGTAAATAGGAAGCTAGAAGGCTGGTCAACCTTGAAGCTCTGAAAGGTCAAAACCAGCCACTCCCTATCTAATTGAGACAATGAACTTCCCCATCAAATAATCGTGTCAATCCTGACTGATAAAATATAATCTACTTGTTACTGGAATTGCCTGCTTCAGGGCAAAGGGTGTATCCCAAACCTAAATAAAAGGGATGGCAAGGCCAAAGGAAGGTGATAGTCCTTTCCACTAGAGGAAGGCTCCCGCCTGGCCCCCCAATATCGCCAAATTAATGTTTTCTAGTCTCTCATTTCATTCGCGTTCGGCCTCCTTCAGAACCCGAACCCTGACCCGGGAACCCTGAACCATGCGGGACGTGGAAAGAGGTTCCCACAAATTATCTCATTCTTATTTTAAAAATAAATTAATGTGAAAATCAGAGAACATGAATGTATCTCAAATCACAGCTGCCTCAAAAAGAGAAATGAAACTGAATGGAATCAGAATTGCTTGTTCTAACAAAGTTAGCGGGCCTAAATAATTTAAGTATGTACTAAAATTTTCCAACCATAAACCTAACCTTAACTACAGTTATTTCTCCAACAATTCTATTTCTAAGGCTTTTCTATCATTATCCCATCATTTTAATTCTTTTACAATATAGAAAACAAACATTAGTCTCCCATTCTCTCTATTTGACTCTTCCAAATCAGCATTTACTACACATCTTCCATTTCCCTTATCAAAGGGTTGAATTAAGGACTGGGGAGAATAAACCAAAGACCTCCTCCTAGAGAAGTATATGCTGGAAAGGAAGACAAATAAATGTTAATGATATCAAAACACAATTGAATACATGACATGGATAGTGCTATAACCCAAACTTAGGAGAGTAAAAGAGAAGGGATAGGTTTATTTTAACTCTGTCGGCAAGTAGTGAATCCACGAGAGTTTTTGGGAAGGATGGACATCTTAATCAGATCCTAACGTAGGTTTTCAAAATGAAAAAAAGACAGGATCTCAAAGTTTATTTTGTTTAAGGATCCAAGTCTCGTGCATTTTCATTCTAAACACTCCTTTAATACAGTTTATCATCTCAATGCAGAGTAACAGAAGGCTCTATCTGAAAACAATTTTACCTAAGAGATTTTCATTCTCTGCCTTCAACACTCCTATAATGCACCTCTCTATCAGCATCTATGCTGGTTACCTATGCAGGGAACTAGTTCCAGGTGAAACTAGCCAATGAAAAGAGAAATCACTCTTTGCTCTAGTCTGAAAGCCAAACTGAGTGGGATGCAACCTCAGCTCCACTCCTTACAATCTCCATGATCAGGCTACCTAACCTGTCTATACCTCCGTTTGTAAAAGGAAGATAGCAGTACCCTCCTCATGTGGTTCTCTCACGAGAATGAACTGAATGATCTCATGTAAAAATGCTTAAAACATCTAGCATACAATAAGTCAACAACATAAATGTTTTTTTTTACCAAGAAGAAATGTTTTCTAAAAGTTTATTTCTAACTTACTAGAAAACACATTTCCCATCCTATTTCACTTTTATAAAGTAGACTTTGAAACTGTATTTACTTTCAGAGATGTCTTTAAAAAAAAGCTAAAGATGGTTCTTAGACAGTAATGGCAGTAACAGAGAAATAGCTTATTTCAATGGCCCACAATACAATTAAGGATACAACAGGCAGGAATTTCATTGTATTACAAGCAATTTTTAAAAATCCCTTTTTTTTTCTTTTGTTCCTTATACGAGAGGGAGACTGATCAGTGTTGCCTTCTGCATGCACCCGGACCAGGGATCGAACCCACAAACCAGATATGTGCCCTGACTGGGAATCAAACACGTAACCTTTTGGTGCACGGGACGACGCTCCAACCAACTGAGCCACACCAGCCAGGGCTGTTCCTTATACTTTTACAGCCAAATACTCTGCCATTGCATTTTCTGTGTATTGCACACAGAAACATTTTGAGATCATATACCTACTCACAAATATTTGACTGAAGCAATAGCTCGCTTTTCATTTTAAACCAAGAACTAGAGTTGAGCAAATCTTGTCTGTTCTTTCCATGGTGTCGCAATCCCTGTGCAACCAATGTCCCAACAAGCTGAAGAGAATTTGGCTGGCCCGCTCAGAAACAAGGGAAATGTGATACAGGCTGTAGATTCTGACAAGGACTTAGCAGATGAACATACCAGAACACAGTGAGCATCCTTGGAAAGTCCTCTGCCAGCAGCAGCCAAAACGGTACCACCTCACTGCTTAGTACGAGAGTTCAAGAACTTGAGCTCACTGGTCAGGTTCAAATCTTAGCTCTGCCATTTGCAAAACGTGTGGCCAGGGTCAAGTAAGTTAACCTCTCGCTTTCCTAAGCTACAAAATAGGAATGATAAGCCAGTTCGCTGTAAAGATTCAATCAATGTTTGGAAAGCATTTGAAACAGTACTTGGCACACAGTGCTATTTAAGTGTCTATTAAATAAACATTGCGATAACTTTGGCATTTGTGATTATTGCTACATGCAGATATGAAGAGGATCTCAATTTTTAGTACAGGCCCTGTCCCAGAAGAGCTAAGTAGAACAAATTTTCAGAAAAATCATTTAAAAGTTGATGCTAGAGTAATTGACCATCAGGAGCACTACACATGCATTATTTCTTTAAGTAGCCAGTAGTAAATAAAAATGTACTTGAATATGAGAGTATTGCAGAAAAATACCACACATCTATTGATAATTTCTAGATACCCAAAAGCTTCATAATTGAAGAGTCTAAGGCAAGTGTCCATTTAATTATTTTAGGAGCTGCAAGTAGAAATCATGCACATATTAACAATTTGTAATCACTATAAATAGAGCATAAGCAACTTACTTGATGGGAGGGAAGATCCCTAAAAAATTTAACTGGAAAAATATGCCAACTTCTCTCCAAATAAGGTAAATACTACAGAAGATAAAAAGCTGTGCCGCTGTTTCATTAATTTTTAATAATGTAAACAATGAGGCTTCTTAGAGCAAAAGTTTAAAACAACTAAACCCAAATCACCCAATCCTAGACGAATCACTGTCTCACTGTAACCAGGCCCTAAGTCAAAATGTGCCTGGTGTCCATCACAAGCCTCTAATTTATATGTAAATCAAAATACTTGTAAGGGTTGAGATTTCAAATGCTCATCTGGAAGAGAGACACGCCTATCACTGGTGTCTCCTTTACAAATATGCCAGGCTTGTCCTTGGTAAAGGGGCTCATGAATTACCCTGACAACACGCACAGACGATGGCCATCAAGAAGACACACTGATCCTACCGCTCTTGCCCAAGTAGATACCGGTTCGCCCTGTGCGGCCCATGTTTTCCAAATTCCCCCCGCCACGAATGATTTTAATGCTCTATAGCAGCCTCTGGGGGACGGGCTGACTTTGGCAACTTTGCGCTTGAAAATGAGTTTACTCTCTGAGGAGGCTCTACTCCAGACATGCTCCGTGCTTTCACACTTTCTTTGACTTTCGAGAAGTGTCTCAACAGAATGATACCGACAACGGAAAGAAGCCTCCATTACTTTTGTGGTAGGCATGAGAAAAACGGGCTGACATAAAAGAGATGAAAAAAAATAAGCACTTTTTTTTTTAGTGGAGATTTCAGTTTTGTCTGAAAGCAAGATCAAAACTTGGGGTTGGGGGGGTCCCCAACTACTGTGAAAAGAACCAGCAAAACTTGGCTTTCATTTGAAGTTGGAAAATTTTGCGAGGTGGTCCTTTTTGGAGGGGAGGGGGCTGAGGAGGTGGGAATCCGGCCTTAGAAAATGGCTTGATTTTCATCAACAAGCAAGTTTTTTTTTTTTTTTTAAAAAAAACATCATATTTGTCCTC
>PVJN01060934.1:0-11434 GCA_004026805.1 Lasiurus borealis
ATAATAGCCACTTAATCATAAGTATCTTAATAATTAATTTTAAAAAACATTTATGAAATGCTTTCAAGTTTCAGATGAAAAATGTTAGTTAAGTATAAAAAGCAGTAACATTATTAGTAGACTTAAGTCTTTGATATACTTAAGCACTCAATTCTAAGAAAAAGATTAACTCCAGTAAATTTTTAACCAGGTAATCGTGGGGTCAAAAACAAAAAAAGAAGACATGTATGCATGCAACCTTCCTCTAAAGGAGGAAGAGGTAAAATAAATAAAATAAAAATAAATAAAGGAGGAAGAGTTTGTTAGTTTAAAATGCAAAGTCCCAAACTAAATTTGTGCTCTAACTCCAAGTAATCAAAGCACTAAAAAAAAAAGACAAAAATAAATGGTAAATAGAAGAGATATACAAACAATGATTTAAATAAGTGGTGTAAATTTCAGCTAAATCTGATCCCATCTGCTTCCTATATCTTAACTCCTTCCATTTGTGACTCTCATTCTGAATCCACTGCATGTCCTTCCACATGCTATTCAAAGATAATGGACATTGTGATTCAAAGATAAAAGTATTACTGAAAAATGTAAACCAAAATTATTTGTGAAATACCTTTTTTGGCTATGAAGCTGCTATTTCTAAGACATATTTTGTTCTGGTCAAGCATTTTCTAAAATAAGCCCATCTATACCTAGAAAGCACTCAGCAGCTATTGTTTCTGAGTTCTACAAAGTGCTCAACGTTCTTGAGAACAACAATTTTATTTATTTTTTATTTTTATTTTTAAAATATATTTTATTGATTTTTTACAGAGAGGGAGAGAAATAAGAGTTAGAAACATTGATGAGAGAGAAACATCAATCAGTTGCCTCCTGCACACCCCCTACTGGGGATGTGCCCACAACCAAGTACATGCCCTTGACCAGAATCAAACCTGGGACTCCTCAGCCTACAGGCCTATGGGTTTACTGCAACATTTTCATCATGCAGTAAATTTTCACATTTAAAAGCTAGATAATGACTCTGATGTGCAACTGGGGTTGTCCTCTGCACTCCACTCTGCCCCATGGTTGTTTTCCTAAAATTTCTCAATCTCTTAATCTATAATAATAAAGGCCGAAACCGGTTTGGCTCAGTGGATAGAGTGTCAGCCTGCGGACTGAAGGATCCCGGGTTCGATTCTGGTCAAGGGCATGTACCTTGGTTGCGGGCACATGCCCAGCGAGGGGTGTGCAGGAGGCAGTCAATCGATGTCTCTGATTCTCCATCCCTAACCCTTCCTCTCTGTAAAATACCAATAAGATATATTAAAAAAAATAATAATAATAATAATAATAATAAAGCATAATATGCTAATTAGACCAGACGTCCTTCTGGACATCCTTCCGACAAAGCTGGGGCTGCAAGGGAAGCCTGGGTCCCGGGTGCTTGCTGGTGACTGGAGGGAAGCCCGGGTCTCGGGTGCCAGAGGGAAGCTGGTACTGGTAGCTGGGGGAAGGAAAGCCTACTCTTGCACAAATTTCGTGCATTGGGACTCTAGTAATATATAAAGCAAATATACTCAACTAATATGCTTAACTACATAATAAACTTAATACATTTTTTTTCACTTTTAAGTAAGAAATCAATTAAAAAGAATAAAAACAAAATTCAGACAGTCAAAATATAACAACATAAAAAAAACTGTCTGAAAGTTGTATGAGCCTTACTCCCCAACAAAATCACAACACTAGAATAACAACTTCACTATAATTATTAGAGAAAGAATCCAAAATCTTTAGTGACCTTAACTGACCACTAAGAAGTGATGTCCCAAAAGATCCTAAAGATCCAATAGCAGGACTAAATAAAATCTCAAGGAGAAGACTGCCACCTACTGAAATGCTATTATTTTCTGGTATAATTATTCTACTACAGAAATGTGGGCTTTTAAACCTAAGTAGAAACAAAATGTACACTTCATGTCGGTAAATTGAATTTGAAATGTAGGTTAAAGGTATAATGTAATTTTAAGATTAAATTAATTATACATCATGAAACACAGGAAAACAAAAATTGGATGTCCAAAATTCATCAATATGAATAAAAGACACGCCTTTTAAGGAGACAACTCAAAAGAAGTACAGTGATCATTAGGCATGAAACCTTTCCTAGCTGATTAATGACTAATGCAGAGTATATTTCAGAAGTATAAAGAATGTGTCAGTGATCCAAAAATAACAGGATAGACCATCCAACTATCCTACTTCCAACATTTCCTAAGATTATTAAAAGAAATTATATATGTACATTTTCCTAGATAAATACTGAGGGCAATTGTTTTTAACCGTATTGGGATTTTTCAGGTTTTGTAGCATACAATTGTCATTGAACCAGTGAGTCTTTAAATTGGATGGTTCTGAATTTTCAATCTAAGAAACCTGGAGTACTATGTAGAATTATATGAATAGCTGACATGATGAGGTAATTGTTTGGACATGAGAAATTTACAGGTTTATTTCCATATAATTTGTAACACAATGTATTTACACCTTAAAGTTTTAGGAAATACCAAAGTTAAACTAAATACAAATTAATCAAAGTAAAATACATTAAGAATAAACTTACCAAGTACAAGGAATATCCACCAAAGCCAATATTGTCCATTGAAATATCCAGTAAAATAATCAGAAAACTATGGAGTGAACAAAAATATATTCATCATGTCTGTGTACTTAAATGTGAAAATCACAGATTAGTCTCAGTTTCAGAATGATTTATCTCAAATAATCTTTAGCACTTCAAAGCAGCATAAAAAGAAAATTAGAGAAAAAAATACTTAATGACATACATATAAAATTATCTGAAAAAAACCACCCCACCTTTTTTATGTAACAAACACATATAAAATGTTTTGGAAAAAATCAGTTTTCATCTGCTTATAAGAAAAAAAAAAAAGGTAAATGCCATATATCTGAATACAACATTTTTTCATTAAATAGTTCACGTCAGATCCTTTTTCATAATCTTACAAAGCCATGACTACCATCCCAAATACACTACAGCAATCCGCTACTTCAGATATTAGCACCAAAGCCACATTAGTTAATCCTATCAGATAGATATGTTCTGTTGACCTCTAAAAGGAAGAGCTTTTAGGCTTCTATACATCCCCTACTGCTAATTACTGCCAAGAATACTAGGCACAGAACCACCCGCAACTCATTAGTCCTTTTAGTTTCAAACTGATACACCAGCTTTCAGTTCTCAACAGTGAGCTGTGAGCTAAATGAGCCTTGAAGTGGCATTTCAACAGTTCCTATTAGTGACTATGGTAGGCAGTTTTATAGTCTCTAAAATGAGAATATGAACAGGCAGTTGGAAGGTAGGATTTGATGATACTGGAGATGGGTACTTTTCCTTGATTAGACTCTAATCATCAGGATTTACTATTTAAAAGCTTTTTAAAACTTCCATCTAATTTTCTCCAGGGCTACTTCAGACAATTCTTCCCTATTATCCTTTAGTGTCTGAACACTTAAAATAACTGTTTTTTAAACCTGTTTTTTTAAAGCCTTTTAAGTACTTTTACAGGAAATATTTATAATTTATAAATGAACCATGATATAAATTCTCAGCTTAGAGTTTCAGAAATTTCAAAGGTTAAAAATTTACTACTATCATTAAAGATACAAATCCCATATACTCCAATACCTCTAAAATATGTACTATAGAGAACTAGAAAATTGGAAAAATATAGCCTGTAAAGTATAGCACTAAATTACTTTTAATAAAGTAATAATTAGAAATAAAAGGTTTTTATACAGATTTTATATGCTAAGAAAAGGAACAACCAAAGCAATTACTTTTAACATTCTAATTTTAAAACATCTTTAATATATAATGTTAAATAGCAAGAGTCAACCAGAAAATTAGAACAATGTCATTCTTCACCCAAAATATTTACCTAAAGCTATTTTTTATTTACTCCCAATAAAAGAATATTATTACCTTCACCTTGAAGTCAAAAAAACTCACTATGTAAAAAAGATAAATAAGCTTTTGGGCTTATTATTGAGTTATATTAAAATGTTTTAGGACCCAGATTTTTTTTTTAAATATATTTTATTGATTTTTCACAGAGAGGAAGGGAGAGGGATAGAGAGTTAGAAACATCGATGAGAGAGAGAGACATCGATCAGCTGCCTCTTGCACGCCCCCTACTGGAGATGTGCCCGCAACCAAGGTACATACCCTTGACCTGAATCAAACCTGGGACCTTTCAGTCTGCAGGCCAATGCTTTATCCACTGAGCCAAACCAGTCTTGGCTATTATAAATTTTTTATACATATCTCCCCATTGCCCCCTTCCCTCCCAGGCATACCCCAACACCCCAGTGTCTATGTTCATTGGTTATGCTTATTTGCATTCTTACAAGACCTTTGATTGATCTCGTATCTACCCCACCTAACTTTAATCTTCCTGCTGTAATTTCACAGTCTGTTTGATGCTTTACTGCCTCTGTATCTATCCTTTTGTTCATCAGTTTATAATGTTCTTTATTATCCACAAATGAGTGAGATCATGTGGTGCTTATCCTTAACTGACTGGCTTATTTCACTAAGCATAAGACTCTCCAGTTCCATCCAGGTTGCTGCAAATGGTAGTAATTCCTTCTTTTTAATGGCAGCATAGAATTCCATTGTGTAGATGTACCATGGTTTTCTGAACCACTCATCTGCTGACGGGCACCTAGGCTGTTTCCAAATTGTAGCTATTGTAAATTGTGCTGCTATGAACATAGGGGGTGCATAAATCCTTTCTGATTGGTGTTTGGAATTTCTTAGGATAAATTCCTAAGAGTGGGATTACAGGGTCAAATGGGAGATCCATTTTAAGTTTTTTGAGGAAACTCCATACTGTTCTCCATAGTGGCTGCACCATTCTGCATTCCCACCAACAGTACACAAGGGTTCCTTTTTCTCTGCATCCTCACCAACACTTGTCATTTGTTGATTTGGTGATGATTGCCATTCTGACAGGTGCAAGATGGTATTCCATTGTCATTTTGATTTGCATCTCTCGGATGATTAGTGACTTTGAACATGTTTTTATGTGTCTTTCGGCCTTCCTTCTGTCGTCTTTCTAAAAGGTTCTATTTAGGTCCGTTGCCCATTTTTTTATTGGATCGTTTTTCTTCCTTTTATTAGGTTGTATAAATTGGCTGTAGATGTTGGAGATTAAACCTTTATCAGTGATAACATTTGCAAATATGTTCTCCCATACAGTGGTCTTTCTTGTTGTTTTGTTGATGTTTCTTTTGCTGTGCAAAAGCTTTTTATTTTGATGTAGTCCCATTTGTTTATTTTTTCTTTAGATTCCATTGCCTTTGGAGCAGTATCAGTGAAGAAGTTCTTTCGGCATATGTCTGAGATTGTGCTGCCTGTAGATTCCTCTAGTATTTTTATGGTTTCCCTTCTAATGTTTAAGTCCTTTATCCATTTTGAGTTTATTTTTGTATTTGGTGGTCGGGTTTCATTTTTTTGCATGTATCTATCCAATTTTCCCAACTCCAGTTATTGAAGAGGCTATCTTGGCTCCATTGTATGTTCATGCCTCCTTTGTCAAATATTAGTTGAGCATAGTGATTTGGGTGGATATCTGGGTTCTCTATTATATTCCATTGGTCTATATGTCTGTTCTTGTGCCAGAACCAGGCAGTTTTGAGAACAGTTGCTTTGTAATATAGCTTGGAATCTGGTATTGAGATCCCACCTACTTTATTCTTCTTCCTCAGAATTGCTGTGGCTATTCATGGTTTTTTTTTGTTTCAGATGAATCTATGAAGAATTCTTTCTAGGTCTGTGAAATGTCATTGGTATTTTAATAGGTAGTGCATTGAATCTATAGATTGCATTGGGTAGTATGGACATTTTAATGATGTTGATCCTCCCAATCCATGAGCATGGTATGCTCTTCCATCTGTTAACATCTTCCTCTATCTCTTTTTTCAGCGTCCTGTAGTTTTCTACATATAGGTCTTTTACCTCCTTAGTTAGGTTTATTCCTAGGTATCTTAATTTTTTTGGTGCGATGGTAAATGGGATTGCTTTTTTAGTCTTTTTCTGTAATTTCACTATTAGTGTATAAAAATGCCACAGATTTCTTGGCATTAATTTTGTATCCTGCAACATTGCCAAATTCATTTATTAAGTCAATTAGTTTTGGGATGGAGTCCTTCGGGTTTTTTTGTACAGTATCATGTTATCTGCAAATAAGGACAGCTTTACTTCTTCTTTTCCAATATGGATGCCTTTTATTTCTTCTTGTCTAATTGCAATGGCTAATACTTCCAGTACTATGTCAAATAGGAGAGGTGAGAGTGGGCATCCCTGTCTTGTTCCTGTTCTTAGGGGAAATGGTTTTAGTTTTTGCCCATTGAGTATGATGTTAGCTGTGGGTTTACCATATATGGCTTTTATGATGTTGAGGTATGATCCTTCTATTCCCACTTTGCTGAGAGTTTTTTATTAAGAAAGGGTGTTGGATTTTGTCAAATGCTTTTTCTGCATCAATTGATATGGCTATGTGATTTTTATCTCTCAATTTGTTTATGTGATGTATCACGTTTATTGACTTGCGGATATTGTACCATCCCTGCATTCCTGGGATGAATCCTACTTGGTCATGGTGTATGATCTTTCTAATGTACTGCTGGATCCGATTTGATAGAATTTTGTTGAAGATTTTCCCATCTACGTTCATGAGAGATATTGGCCTATAATTCTCTTTCATTGTGTTGTCTTTATCTAGTTTTGGTATTAGGGTAATGCTGGCTTCATAGAAGGTGTTTGGAAGTGTTCCTTCTTCTTGAATGTTTTTGAATAGTCTGAGGAAGATAGGTTTTAATTCTTCCTTTCATGTTTGGTAAAACTCTCCTGTGTAGCCATCTGGTCCTGGGCTTTTATTTGCTGGAAGCTTTTTGATGACTGCTTCAATTTCTTCCATAGTTATTGGACTATTGAGATGTTTACATTCCTCCTCATTGAGTTTTGGAAGGTTATATTTTCCTAGGAATATGTCCATTTCTTGCAGGTTGTCCAATTTGTTGGAATACTGTTGTTTGTAGTATTTTTTAACAATCCTTTGTATTTCAGTGGGGTCTGTTGTTATTTCTCCTCTTTCATTTCTGATTTTATTTGGGTCTTCTCTCTTTGCTTCTTGGTGAGCCTGGCTAGAGGTACATCAATCTTGTTTATCCTTTCAAAGAACCAGCTCTTGGTTTTGTTGATCTTTTGAATTGTTTCTTTGGTCTCCATGTTGTTTATCTCCCCCCCTGATCTTCACTATTTCCTTCCTTCTGCTTACACTGGGCTTTTCTTGTTGCTCTCTTTCTAGCTCTTTGAGTTGTAGGGTTGGGTAATTTATTACCATTGTTTCCTGTTTTTTTTGCAGTAGGCTTTAGGGCTATGAACTTCCCTCTCAAGACTGCTTTCACTGTGTCCCACAAATTTTGTATTGTTGTGTTGTCATTGTCATTTTTTGTCATTATGTTTTTTATTTCCTCCTTGATCTCTTTGGTTACCCAATGGTTGTTTAATAGCATGCTGTTTAGTCTCCATGCGTTTGATTTCTTTATATTGTTTTTATTATAGTTGATTTCCAGTCTTATGCCACTGTGGTCTGAGAAAATGCTTGATATGATTTCTATCTTCTTGAATTTGAAGAGACTTTTCTTATGACCCAACATATGATCTATCTTTGAAAATGACCCATGTGCACTAGAGAAGAATGTATATTCTGTGGTTTGGGGGTGAAATGATCTGAAGATATCAATTAATTCCATCTGGTCTAGTGAGTCATTTAGGATTGATGTTTCTTTGCTGATTTTTTGTTTAGAGGATTTGTCCAGTGGTGACAGTGGGGTATTAAAGTCTCCTACTATGATTGTATTGCTGTCAATCTTTCCCTTCATATCCTCCAAGAGTTTTTTTTTTATGTATTTAGGTGCTCCTGTATTGGGTGCGTATATGTTTACCAGAGTTATTTCTTCTTGTTGAATTGTTCCCTTTAGTATTTTAATGTGGTCTTCGTTATCTCTTGTTATGTTCTTCACTTTGAGATCTAATTTGTCCAATATAAGTATTGCAACCCTAGCTTTTTTTTTTTTTCATTTCCATTTGCCTGAAATACCATCTTGCATCCCTTCACCCTCAATCTGTGTGCATCTCTTTTCCTGTGGTGGGTTTCTTGTAGACAGCAGATATATGGATCATGTTTTCTTATCCAATCGGTTACCCTATGTTTCTTGATTGGAGCATTTAATCCATTTACATTTAAAGTTATTATTGATAGGTACTTATCTGTCGCCATTTTTTGTTTTTACCCCAGAGTTCCTTCTTAGCTTCCTATTTCTTGTTATACAGCAGACGCTTTAACATTTCTTGCATTGCTGGTTTGGTTGTAATATATTCCCTTAGTCCTTTTTTGTCTGTGAAGCTGCTGATTTCACCTTCAATTTTGATTGAAAGCCTTGCAGGGTACAGTATTCTTGGATTCAGACCCTTCCTTTGCATGACTTTGTATATTTCATTCCATTCCCTTCTGGCCTGATGAGTTTCTGTTGAGAAATTTGTAGCTAGTCTTATGGGGGTTTCTTTGTAGGTAACTATCTGTTTCTCTCTGGCTGCTTTTAAGTTCTTACTTTGTCGTTGGTGTTTGCCAATTTAATTATAATGTGCCTTGGTGTTGGTTTGGTGGGGTTCATTTTGCTTGGGACTCTGTGAGCTTCTTGATTTGTGTGGGTTTTTTCCTTTCCTATATTGGGGAAATTTTCTGTCATTATTTCTTCAAACAGGTTCTCTAATCCTTGCTCAGTTTCCACTCTTTCTGGAACCCCAATTATGCGGATGTCGTTCTGTTTCGTGTTATCCCAAATTTCCTTTAGGCTCTCCTCTTGCTTTTTAATTTTTTTTTTCTAGAAGCTACTGTACTTGGGTAGTTTTTCCTACTGTGTCTTCTAACTCACTGATGCGGTCCTCTGCTTCTACTAATCTACTTTTGATGCTTTCTATTGAGTTCTTTATAGCAGTGATGTCATTTTTCATTTTTTCTTGCATTTCTTCATTTCCTCTTGGGTCTTCTTCATTTCCTCTTGGCTCTTACTTACATTGTCAATTTTGTCCTCCATTCTTTTCATCCACCTTATGATCATTTCTCTGAACTCTTTTTCTGGCAGGGTTATTTCTGCTTCTATTTCTTTTACTTCCTTTTCTGGTGATACCTGCCTTTCTGTTGTATGTGGGCTGTTTTTTCTTCTGCCCATGGTCTTTCTTCTCCAGGTGTCTGGTTATGTACTTCTCTCTCCTTATCCCAGGTGAATTCTGACCTTTCTGTGTGCCGTGTGGATCTCCTCTGAGTCTGCATGTCTGCGCTGATTGGAGAGCGGTGTTCTGGGTCTCTGGCTATTCGGTGAGTGCTGCAGCTGCAGCTTTCAGACCGCCACAGACATCCACCTCCCTGTGCCAGATGGCATGGTCTCCGCATTTGCGCTGGTGGCTCCGGCAGACAAAAACCCTGTGGCAATGGGGCTGCCTAGACAGTAGAGCCCCGTCCAGCAGTCCCCCACCTTCTCCTCGAGGATAACTGACTGTTAACTTGCCAACAAACACTACCAGTGCGACTCTCAGCTGCTCTCTCTCCCTCTGCCCAGCGACATAGCTCTAGATGCGTCCATCTATTCCGCTGCCATTTTCCCTCTCCTCCTATATTAAAATGTTTTAAAACACTAAAATTATAGGGTTGGGTAAAGTTGTTATTAAAAATAAAAGTAGCCCTGGTTGGTGTGACTCAGTTAGTTAAGCATCATCCTATGCACTGAACAGTCCCCTGTTCACTTCTTGATCAGGGTGAATATGAGAGGCAACCAATTAATGTTTCTCTCTCTGATATTATTTTCTGTCTCTCTCTCTCTCTCTCTCTCCCCCCGCCCTTTTCCACTTTCTCTAAAAATCAATGGAAAAAATATCCTCGATGAGAACAAAATGAATAATGAATGAGTAAATGAACGAATTAATGAAATAAAAACATCAAAAGCCTTAGATAGAAATAATGTCAGAATCTTGGACAAAAGATACAATAAATCTGAAGTTCATGGCAACTACAAAATAAAAAAAGAAGGCAACAGTATGACTTAGAAATTATTGATTGTCTAATAAAAAGAAACACTCAAGCTTTTGGGAGAAAAATCTTTCTCTCAGCACTGACCTCTAAGGGGAATTTATTGCCTGAAGCACTATAATAAAAGTATAGAGGCATTACAGAATTAGAAGAGACACTGAGTTGACAAGCTGGAAAATGCAGTACTCAATTCCTCCCACAACCACATCAAAAGTATAACTAAACTATTGAACAATCATCATTCATAGCTGCTTAAAATCTAGCAAAACAGAAGTCCTACAACTAAGAATATAAAGAAGAGAGAAATCAGAAGATGGCAGCATAGGTAAACACCTACACTACTGCCTCACACAACAATTTCAAAACTACAACTAAAAGACAGAACGGACATCATCCAGAACCACAGGAAGGCTGGCTGAGTGGAAGTTCTACAGCTAGAGGGAAAGAGAGGGGCTCACAGAGACCCAGAGGAGCCGCAAAAAGCTGAGGTACGGAGACGCGCACGCTGAGAGAGCGGGTGCCGGACTACCTGGCTGGCTTTCTCTGGCAAGAGGGAAACGGAGACTCCCAACGGCATTGAACCCCTTATCTTACGACACTAAACCCCAGATCCAGCCGAAACTCATACGGGGGGAGTTTGGACTGTGAAAAGGAAGAGGTGCACGGAAATTTAAGGGAGTCGCAAAGGATCAGAGGGCTAGTGGCGGCGCGCACGGCACTACTCAGAGGACAGATTGCTGATTGGGCCGCTGGCTTTCGCAACTGGGCGGGAGACAGACCCTCCCAACTGCGCCACTTCTGAGTCCACTGGGCCCTGTTTTGGGCGAAACCCTGGAGACCTAGACTCGTGTGGTCCTGGGGCGCAGGGGAGCTGGAAAGGCAGTGGTCTGGAGGCATTGCGGGTGCGTGCGCACAAGGACCGCTCCAGCCATTGCCCAGTTACGTGAGACTTGGGGGCCATGGAGGGCTGGGCCGACTGGAAGGCAAGGCGGTCCCTTAAGCCCTGAGACTCCACCCATCCCAAGCTCAATAGAGGCTTCTGCGTTTTTCAAGCCTGCAATCATAAGGCTGAATCCAACAGAGAAGTTCTCCCAGCATAGTGAAAATGCTGAGACAAGGGAAGGGATCACAAACAAAAGGAATGGAGGAAAAAAAACGACAGGATATCGAGTTCAAAACCACGTTTATAAGGTTTTTCAAGAATATCATAGAAAAGTTGGATAAAATTGGCGAGACCCAAGAGGAGATGAAAAAGAACCAACTAGAGATGGAACTAGAAA
>PVJN01060935.1:0-11434 GCA_004026805.1 Lasiurus borealis
TGTCTCCCCCACTGTCCCCTCCCCTCTCCCCACGGCTCCCACTGCCTGGACCTCCTCTTTTACAGAATCAGGCTCCGTTCTTAGGGCGGGTGAGGGTCACAGAAAGGCTTAGGGGAAGCACAGAGCTCGCACACCCGCACGTGGGCACCTTCCCTGGTGCTCAGCCCACGAGACACGTACGGCTCAGGAGTCGTGATGACTGACCCACACGGGTAACGGCGAGGACTCCAAGCCCACGTGGTGCCAGGAGCTCAATCATGGGGTGTCCTGTCCTCTGGGAACATCGCTCAGGGGTTCTCTCACCGTCACGGTGAGCAGAGGGCTCTGTGCGCACCGCAGACGCAGTGAGCAAACAGAGGAGACGAACGGAGGCTCAGGAGGGAGGGACTCGGGGGAGGGAGGCGCTCACAGAGGTGTCTGACCCGGGCGCTGCCCACGCCACTGGCTGACGGGACGTCACCACAGAGGAGCCGGGAGATTCGTGGTGGCCGGGGCGGAGGGAGAGCAGGTGGAGGACAAGGGTTTCTAAGGCAGAGATTATTCCACGTGACCCTGTGTTCCTGGTCACATGACCCGCATTTGTTCACTGTGGGGAGAGGGGAGGGGGATAGAAGGGGAGAGACAGGGGATGGGTCGCAGCCTCGAGAGACTCGTCCTTGAGGAGAGGAGCCAATGCCGGAGGATGAGCTCTGATGAGTCCTCTGAAAGGAGGCCCTGGCCACTGCCCTGTGCTGGGTTCAGAGCGATGATCCTGAGAGCAAACGTGGGAAGAAGCCCGTGGACCAACACAAGCACTGAGGAGCACACACGCCTGGCAGATGCGGCTCAGTGGGTGAGTGTCGACCTATGAACCAGGAGCTCAGGGTTCGATTCCCGGTCAGGGCAAAGGCCTGGGTTGTGGGCTCCATTCCCAGTGGGGGGTGTGCAGGAGGCAGCCGATCAGGGATTCTCTCATCATTGATGCTTCTATTTCTCTCTCTCTTCTTCTCACTTCCTCTCTGAAATCAATAAAAGTGTATTTAAAAGAAATCATAAGCAATGAATTTATTTAATAATTATGAACCAATATTGGTTATCGACTGTAAGGAGCAATAATGGCTTCCGTTTGGCACAGCAGAGGGAAAAGAGGAAAGTGCGCCCGTCCCGATGGTCGCTGTGCGAGGAGGACGGGAAGCACATCCTGGTTCCCCCTCGGGCTCCGCACCGACGCTCCCGGGTCCCCTGGTTCTCGCTGCCTCTCCTGGCTGCTCCCCTCTCTCTGCACAAGACGCAGCTCACTGTGCAGGTGGAGGGGAAGGCGCTCTGGAAGGAGGTGGAAACGTGCAGAGCTGGGCATGTACCTGTGTCTTTGAGGTAACGTGTGAGTGAACTACAGCAACAAGGGAAAGTGCAGCCGCTCAGACACCCAGGTCGCAGGAGCATTGAATGGGACACGTGACCCCATGGGATGGGTGGGCGGGGCGTGAGGAGTGTCCCTGGTTCTGGCACGCCCGGATGTGAAAACACGGCTTCCTTCTCGGACCTGATGCAGCGACATCCCCACGGCTCCCCTGCGGCGTGGGGGACACTCAGCTCACACGTATGTAACGTGAGGACCACGTGAGCTGATAAAGTGGTAAACGACCGTGAAGGCCACTCTACCCAAACTACAAAGACATTTCAGACATTTTAACGAGCAGGTGGGCCCCTCCCTGAGTTCGGGAAGGAAGAATTAATGAGGTTGTTATGTAGATACAATGATAGTAAACATAACACGAACAGGGCACACGTGACTCAGCACCTGCTGGCTCAGGTATATAAGCTCCCTCCCCACTCGCTGGCACTCACTCTCAGGATCTCATCCTAAACAGAAACACACTCCCCCTGACACCATGTGCTACTACGGCAGCTACTACGGAGGCCTCGGCTATGGCTGGGGTGGCCTGGGTGGCCTGGGATATGGCTATGGCTCCGGCTGGGGCTGGGGCGGCCTGGGCTGTGGCTGTGGCTACAGAAGGTACGGCTGTGGCTGCTGGCGTCCGTGCTGCTGTGGGGGATACGGATACTCTGGCTTCTACTGAGACGCTGCCCAGCAGCTCAGCCTCTGAACGTACAAGGGACGTCCTCCCACATTGGAGCTAAGTGACCAGACAACTGGCCTCATGCTGGGTTATTCCACCAACGTCTTTACTTCTCAGGATTATGGGTAGATTTTCACCTGTGCCTGCATCTCCCTCATAAGCCTGGATCCTCTACCTTTGCTGTCAGAACTCAATGGACTATCTGTTCACCTTCCAATAAAGCATTGAACTTGAACACAAAGAATGGTTGTTGGTTTGTTCATGACGCACAACTATGGGAACGTGGTTCTGGGTGCATCCACTCCACTGTCCAAGGGGGAAGCGACCTTCCTGGCTAACAGTCATTTTTTCCTTCACACACTCACAAGCACGCAGAGAGGTAGAAAAATAGATATGTAAATTAATCATTCTATTCTGAAATGAAAACATTGTTTGGAAATGTTAGTGGCTTCATATTCATCAATATAAAGTATTCAGATTTATGTCAATAAGAGAGAGCAACGACAATATATTTTCTTATCAAACTTGTCTTTTCTGCAACTACTATTTCTCCATCAATCCCCCCGTTTGTTCAAGGGGTGACAGACCAGGTGTATGATGGGCTGATGGTGGGAGTCACCCATCTGCACACGACGCTTGTTCTGTGGATCTGGCCCGTGTGCTGGGCTCTGAGCACATGATCTCAGTCCACTCTGTCCTCAATCAGCTAGTCTAGAAGCCAACATGGATTGGGGTGAATTCCTTTCATATGAGATCTTTGAACCCCAACATTTTAACTGAACGTGTCTGTGCGCTTTCCTCTGCTCTCACTGTGTCTCCCTGGCATCCGTTGTCACCGCCATCAGCACACGAGGCATTAGCTGCATTCCCGTCAGGAAAGAAACAACAAGACGTAATTGTGAGCTTGTTCATGGCTCAGCTGAGACTGATGATAAACAGCTGAGTCCAAAAAGTTCTCTTAGAAATAGGGATTTCAGTGAAATCTGAATCCCCTAGAAAAAAGGACACATACAGATAATGATACCATCTCTCTGTGTAAAAGGCTCATATGTGAAGTGTCTCCTAGGGAGTTTGACCAGGAGATGTGTCTTCACAAATATTCCTGAAAAATCTTAAGACAAGGAAAGAAAGAGCTGTCAACAACCACTCAGTCCGCCTCCACGTGACGGCCCCTGAGCCGATGGGGAGAGCCAACAGGTGTGGGCACGTTCAGTCCTTCCAGGGGGACCCGGCTCTCCTCTCTCCTCACAGAGCAGCCGGCCACGCTCAGGGCGGCTCCCGCCCTCCTGCCCCTGCGTCTGCCTGGTCTATGGCCCCGTTTACTCTGGGGACCTCTAAGGCAGAGGGTGTTCTGAGACGGTTACAGATGCAGCGCCTGGGGGCGTGGACATGTTTTAGGACGTAAACCTGGGTGAGCAAGTCCTGTCTTATTAGAAGTGTGTGCTGGGCGCCTGAGAGGAACGGGGAATGGAATCCACAGAACGGAGAAGAATGGAAGGCAAGGCCCCCGCTACAGTGGAGCCCTGAGCAGAGGGACGAGGTATGGAGGGAGTGTGGGTGAGCGCCGGTCCTGCTGGGGGAGGAGGGGGAGAGTGCTGCAGAGGGAGGCGCACGAGGAGCTGGGGACACACGGGGTTTGGGGGTGCACAGCGGAGTGGGGAGACAGACAGCCTGTGGATGAGGATGAGGAGGAGAGAAGGAGGAGGAGGAGTCTCGGAAGCAGGAGCTAAGATCGGTGTCTATCTTTTTATGTCTGTGTTTAATTTAATTTATTGGGGTGACATTGGTTTGTAAAACCCACAGAGTTAAGATAAAGGGCACCCTCCACTGAACATCACGTGATCTGGGCATAGGGCATCCCCGGCCCCACAAAGTCTCTATCGTCCCCTCACCCACCACCCCCTTGCCCCTCCTCCAGCCCCCACTTCCTGGCTGACCACACGCTGCCTGTGCCTGGGGTTACGTTGATGGCTTTTGGCCTCGTCCTTCTCCTCCTTTCAGCCTCCCCCCTCCCTCTGCCCCGCAGTCCGTTCCGGCGGCCGGGCCGGTGTCTGTCTTGTCTGTTGGTTCATTTGGCCGCACGTGTGATGCCGTCTTCCTGGGACGGGTCAGTTCCGTCCGCGTGACGCGCTCCAGGCCCCGCGTGCTGGCGCTAACGGTCGGAGGTCCTTCTTCTTCTCGGCCGCACGGCATTCCCGGTGCAGGGCGCCACGGCTTCCTGTCCCCGTCTGCGGTGCCACGTGGCTGTCACGGGGCTCAGCTGGTGGGCGTCACCCTGCCGGGCACGGAGGGGCCCTCAGTCTCCCCACACGGTGCTCAGGCCCCTTTAACTTCCTGAGGAAGCGTCACACTGTGTCCACAGGGGACCCCACACCAGAATGAACCCCGAACGGATCAGGGATGAAAGGTCAGTCACAAAACGGCCAACCCTGGACAACAGGGCGGTGACGTCTCCGCCGTCTCCTGGGCAGAGCTCGCCAAAACGCGTCCTCGGGCCAGGACGTGGGAAATGTCACCAATCAGACGGGCTATGATGATGCAATCAATGCGCGACCCAGTGAAATCCCTGTTTTAGAGAATTTCTGTTCCGTGACGTGGAGGCAGAGGTGCTTCTCCTCAAAAACACACGCTGTCATGGGTTCCGGGGGCTCTAACCAGGCAGCTGTGCCGGCTCCAAATTTTCCTAAATATGAGCATCTCTGGCGTCAGCACCCAGATTAACGAGCTGCCTCAGGGCCATGGATCTCTTGGAATGAAACCCAGGAACGGTCACGGGACTCAGCACCTGCTGGCTCAGGTATATAAGCTCCCTCCCCACTCGCTGGCACTCACTCTCAGGATCTCATCCTAAACAGAAACACACTCCCTCTGACACCATGTGCTACTACGGCAGCTACTACGGAGGCCTCGGCTATGGCTGGGGCGGCCTGGGTGGCCTGGGCTATGGCTATGGCTCCGGCTGGGGCTGGGGTGGCCTGGGCTGTGGCTGTGGCTACAGAAGGTACGGCTGTGGCTGCTGGCGTCCGTGCTGCTGTGGGGGATACGGATACTCTGGCTTCTACTGAGACGCTGTCCAGCAGCTCAGCCTCTGACCGTACTAGAGACGTCCTCCCACATTGGATCTAAGAGACCAGACAGCTGACTTCATGCTGGGTGATTCCACCAACAACTTTACTTCTGAGGATTATGGGTAGATTTTCAACTGTGCCTGCTTCTCCCTCATAAGCCTGGGATCCTCTATGTCTGCTGTCAGAACTGATTGGACTGTCTGTTCACCTTCCAATAAAGCATTGAACTTGGACACAAAGAATGGTTTTGTTTATTTCATGAAACACAATGATGAGGACGTGGTTCTGGGTGCATCCACTCCACTCTTCAATGGGGAAGCCACCTTCCTGGCTAACAATCTTTCTTTTTTTTCACACACTCACAGTCATGCAGAGAGGCAGGAAATAGGTTTAAAGATTAATGCATCTACACTGAAATGGAATAAGTGTTTTGAAAGATACAGTGATTTAAATCCTTCAATCTCTTGGTTTTATTCAAAATATATTGGGACTTAAGTCAACACAAGTAGCAATGAATATTTAACATGTCTATCTAGTTATTTATCAATAGATGGATTTTATTTACCTCAACTAACATTTTCCAATTCAATCCTTCCATTCATTCAATATCAGTTCCTGTTTTTAATGTTTCTTTTAATTTCAGAGAGCAAGGAGGAGGGAGAGGGAGATAGAAACTTCAACGATGAGAGAGAATCATACATTGATTGGTTGCCTCCTGCATGTCCCCCTCTGGTGATTGAGCCTGCAACCTGGGTACAGCTCTTGGCTGGAATCCAACCTGGGACCCTTCAGTCTACAGACCCATCCCTTCTCCACTGAGCCAAAGTAGAATGGGCCACTCAAAGTATTTTTAACTAACATGTCTATTCCCTTTGCCCTGCTCTCACTGTGTCTCACTGGCATCCTTCCTCACCATCATTATCACACAGAGGCATTGACTTCACTCCCATCAGGGAAAGAAACAACAAGACGTAATTATAAATGAATTATTATTTTATTTATTTATTGGATTTTTGTGAGTTCAATTGTGCCAAACTGTGGACATATGTCGGGAAGCTGAGCCTCAACGAATTGAGATAACGCTCCCTGAATGAATGATTGTTATCTGAAGCTGGAACCAAAGAGTTTTCTTAATAATCTCTATTTCAGGAAGATCTGAATTTCCCCTGGTAGAAATTCAGCAACAGCGGGGCAAATATACTGGATCAAATAAAAAATCAGATGGACTGAAATACCAATGTTCTCCTAGAATTAAATGATGTCATGAGAGGATAATGTGAGATGAAGATATTTGATTGAATTGGTATAATTTGGTCAAATGTGTTTGCTGGGGGCTATACTGTGAGATACTCCCTACAGCTGTGGCAGACAGAACTTAATAATTCAGCCACTCAGCAAATATGCTGTGTTTGGAAAACTGTGAATGCATTCAGATGGGAATCAAAAATGTAACGTATGCCCCACCCTGCAGAGATTCTGATTAAAATATTATATAATCTTAAGAGTTCAGAAGTCTTTTTCATTTAAAACCTAGAAGAACAGGAATATCTTATTGGAAAGTTGAGTGTCTCTGGGAAGGGGCACAGAGACGGTGATGCTGAGACCAGTTTGCACAGTGACAGGTGATTGGGACTGGTTATGGGGGTGGGCGTCTCTACTGGTGTGGCTGCCGTTGTGTGTGATAAAGCTTGTCCCACTGGCCTGCTGGTACCCTCTTGTTCTTCCGGTTCCCCTCACTCAGGAAGGTCAAGTCCCGACTCAGGAGCTGGCCTCTCGCACTTATAAACCTCAAAACAGAACAAAAACACCAGCACCATCCACAAAACACAGCCCTGGGCACAGGATATCCCATGTGGACCAGTATAGACCCAACTAATAAAAACCTTATGGAAATACCAATGTTTTTCCTAGGTCATGACTGGGGCGGCCATGGTGAGGGATACACATGTTGAGTCATTGTATTGTGACCAATATAACCAATGTCAGATTGCATGCCAACTCTTCTGAAACAAAAGATACAGTAAAGGTATTTGCTGATCCGTGAACAGACGATAACCGGCAGGACACAGAGAAATGGTAAAGAATATACAGATACAACCGGCCGGTCTCTCTCAGTGGTTGAGCACTGACCTATGACCCAGGAGGTCACGATTCAGTTTGTTTCCTGGTCAGGGTACATGCCCGGGTTGCAGGTTTGAATTACAGTAAATGGTGGGCAGGAGGCAGCCAATTAATGATTTTTCTCCAATAATTGATGTGTCTATCTCTCTTCCTCCTCCTTTCACTCTGAAATTAATAAAAGCAAGTTAGAAAAAGAATAAGAACCATAAAGGAAGAAAAATCAGGCTAGAATTGAAAACCTGAGAGGAGGGATGAAACACCGATGGGAGAACTGGGTCAGAGAGGAAGACCTGGCTCGTGCGCATGTGTGGGACTGAGAGCAGAATGACGACGTAAGAGAGGCTGGATGGACAGACAGTGCGTAGGTTCCAGGAAGAACAGAGAAAGGAAATGAAAAGCAGCTGCAGAGCAGAGATAGATCACCTGTTATTTTTATTATAACACGTGTCTGTTTGTAAAAGAGGGCGATGTTTAAAGACACCTGTATGGACGGGGGCTCAGCCTGGAGTGACACGGGTGAGTGTGTGGTGGTGGTCAGACCCTCAGCGTCTGAAAGGCACTTCACTGTGTTGAGAAACCAAACGGGTGTTTTGCAGGAAGATATGGAAAACCAACAGGTTTCCTCATCCCTTGTTCAACGTGGAAGAAACACATGTGACAGTTAAGGAACTTCATGGGAGTAAGAATCGTAACTGGATCCAAGTATTTGAACTGATATGAAAGTGAGATAGGACCGTCCAAAGCATGGCGTGCCAATAGCAATGACACAGCTCGTCACGAGAACACGCCCCCACCATGACGGAGGCCACGCGCCTGGAATGGAGAGTTGAGTTCAGTGAGTTTCTGTTCTGGGACGTGGAGGCAGAGGTGGTTCTTTACAGAAACACACACTGTCATGGGTTCCGGGGGCTCTAACCAGGCAGCTGTGCCGGCTCCAAATTTTCCTAAATACGAGCATCTCTGGCGTCAGCACCCAGATTAACGAGCTGCCTCAGGGCCATGGATCTCTTGGAATGAAACCCAGGAATGGTCACGGGACTCAGCACCTGCTGGCCCAGGTATATAAGCTCCCTCCCCACTCGCTGGCACTCACTCTCAGGATCTCATCCTAAACAGAAACACACTCCCCCTGACACCATGAGCTACTACGGCAGCTACTACGGAGGCCTCGGCTACGGCTGGGGCGGCCTGGGTGGCCTGGGCTATGGCTATGGCTCCGGCTGGGGCTGGGGCGGCCTGGGCTGTGGCTGTGGCTACAGAAGGTACGGCTGTGGCTGCTGGCGTCCGTGCTGCTGTGGGGGATTCGGATACTCTGGCTTCTACTGAGACCCTGCCCAGCAGCTCAGCCTCTCAACGTACAAGGGACGTCCTCCCACATTGGATCTAAGTGACCGCACACCTGACCTCATGCTGGGTGATTCCATCAACGTCTGTAGTTCTGAGGATTATGAGTAGATGTTCACCTGTGCCTGCACCTCCCTCATAAGCCTGGATCCTCTACCTTTGCGAGTGACGTCATGTTTACTCACCTCCAGCCTGTTCCCCCCGAAACCCTGTTGTTCTTCCCGAACCTAGAGACCCAGCCAAGGAACCGTGCCCTTCCCAGCAGTTCTCCTGCGGAGCTGGCTTCCCGCAGAACCAACCGTGGTGGCCCAGCCGGCATGGCTCCAGGGTAGAGCCTTCTCCTGGCACCAAGCGGTGCTGGTTCGGCTCACCGTCAAGGCACCTGCCGGGTTGTGGGATGGTCTCCCAGGAGCCGGCAGCAGGAGGCAGCCATCGATGTTTCTCGTCATTGATGTTTCTTTCTGCTCTCCCTCTCCCTTCCTCTCTCCCTAAAAAAAAATCAATAAAAATATCTAAAAACCACAACCTCTCGTGCCACAATGAGAAGAGTTGATGGGACCCCTCCTACCCCAGGCTGTGCGGCACCCAGTGGCCACTGGGGATGGACGTCAGCGGGTGGTGTCTGTCAATTCGGGCCCCTTCCCTCGCCACTCAGCTCTCACCAAATCCGATGATGTCATCATTCCTGTCTCCTCTTGGACCTGTCAGTCACCGAAGCGGCGTCACTGCGTAAAATTTTACTTAATTGGCCGAAGCTGGTGTGGCTCGGTGGATGGAGCGTCGGCCTGCGGACTGAAAGGTCCTAAGTTCGATTCCGGTCAAGGGCATGGACCTTGGTGGCGGGCACATCCCCACTGTGGGGCGTGCAGGAGGCAGCTGATCGATGTCTCTCTCTCATCGATGTTTCTAGCTCTCTATCCCTCTCTCTTCCTCTCTGTGAAGAGTCAATAAAATGTATTTAAAAAAATTTTTTTTACTTAATTGCTCATTGACAAGAGGACAATTATTGGGTCACAAATACGTTTTCTAAAAACATCTTGTCATTCGAATTTTGTAAACTGTCCCACGTTACATTCCAGCAGTTCTGGAATGACGGTGAATACCACGCTATTTTAAGGTGAGGATTGTGAGCGTGGGGTTTAGTCAGCAATCAACAGGGCCAGTGTTTAATGTTTACAACTTACGTTTAGGTAGAAATAGTCTTATTTCATACCATTGTGATAGTACTTCTTCAACTTCTTACATCAAGAAAGAATAACAAAAAAGTAATAAAAAGAAATAGAGCCGAAACTGGTTTGGCTCAGTGGATAGAGCATCAGCCTGTGGACTGAAAGGTCCCAGGTTCAATTCTGGTCAAGAGCATGTATCTTGGTGGTGGGCACATTCCCAGTAGGAGGTGTGCAGGAGGCGGCTGATCGATGTCTCTCTCTCATCGATGTTTCTAACTCTCTATCCCTCTCCCTTCCTCTCTGTGAAAAATCAATAAAATATATATATTTTTAAAAATAGAGTTTATACTAAAATATTTTTCACCTGCAAAGCCAAAACAATTTCATAAGTTTATAGTAAGTCTTATTTGGTTATTAAAGCAAAATTATATTTTACTAGAGGCCCGGTCCACAAAATTTGTGCATGGGGAGCGGGGAGGAGGGAGTGTGTCTCTCAGCCCAACCTGCATCCTCTCCAATCTGGGACCCCTCGAGGGATGTCCGACTGCATGTCAATCTCAGTAGGATTAGGCCAAAACGGGCAGTCAGACATCCCTCTCACAATCCAGGACTGCTGGCTCCCAACTGCTCGCCTGTCTGCCTGCCTTCCTAATTGCCCCTAACTGCTTCTGCCTGCCAGCCTGATCACCCCCTAACCACTCCCCTGCGAGCCTGATTGATGCCTAACTGCTCCCTTGACAGACTGATTGCCAAAAACTGCCCTCCCCTGCCAATCTGGTCCCTACCATCTGCCCTTCTCTGTAGGCCCAGTCACCCCCCAACTGCCCTCCCCTGCAGACCCGGTCCCTCCTAATTGCCATTCCCTGCTGTCCATTTTGTGGCAGCCATTCTGTGACCACATGGGGTGGCCATCTTGTGTGTTGGCGTGATGGTCAACCTGTACATCACTCTTCTATTAGCTAGGATTATAGTTTATGTAAGTAGAGGCATTTCCTCCCTCGCCTCCCTCCTTCCTGTCTTCTTTCCTCCCTGCCTTCACTTTGTCTTAGGCCGGGTTTTCACTAAACATGTGTTTTCTCACTACTTTCTCTCTTTTTAGTGAGGCGATTCGTGTGATGATGATAGGGGAGGGGCAAGGGGAAGAGGAAGAGAGGAGATTTCTCAGTGGCTCCTCTTCCTCTGACCGCACAACACACATGTCTCTATCATAAAAGCCTCGGTTCTCCGCCTCCTCGCTGTGACCTCTGTCTAAGTCTTAAAGGACCATCATGCCCTGGCCAGTGTGGCTCAGTGGATAGAGCGTCGGCCCGTGGACTCAAATATCCCGGTTTGATTCCGGTTAAAGGTACGGGCCCGGGCTCCGGGCTCCGTCCCCAGTAAAGGGCGTGCAGGAGGCAGCCAATCAATGATTCCCTCACATTACTGATGTTTCAATCTCTCTCTCTTCCTCTCTCCTCCTCTCTGAAATCAATAAGAATATTTTTAAAAAAAAAAAAAAAAAGGACCACCGAGACCAGTTTGGCTCAGTGAATAGAGCGTCGGTCTGCGGACTGAAAGGTCCCAGGTTCGATTCCGGTCGGGGGCATGGACCTTGGTGGCAGGCACATCTCTAGTGTGGGGCGTGTAGGAGGCAGCTGATCGATGTCTCTCTCTTATCCATGTTTCTGACTTT
>PVJN01060936.1:0-11396 GCA_004026805.1 Lasiurus borealis
TCCAGATTAGAGAGGGAGTAGGCTGGGCTGAAGGACACCCCTGCCCCCATGCATGAATTTCATGCACCAGACCTCTAGTTTCACATAAAATGCTTTAATTCCTCATAAATGCACTTAGCCAATGCAACTTTATAACATCATACACAAACTTATCAGGATGACTGTATTACTGAATGTACTGCCAACTAAACATACTTTTTAAGGTATCCTGTTTCTTATTTAAGAATTAATTATTCTAAAACAAAGGTCAGAGTTTCTTCTCTGGAACAATAATCATGGCTTTTATTTGCTCTCAGATAAGCACATATTAAGCAAAACAAAGTTCAAATGAATCCTCAATTTCAAATATTTAACTTACAATAAAACTTACCACCCCCAATTATGCAAAAGAAAACAATCCCTCCTACCTGGGTACATTTTCCATTAAAAGTTAATTAGTGCTTACGTTTCAGTAAGTCTTCTCATGACCTGATTATGATCTTTTTCATTGATTAAAAAAAAAAAAGTTTCCAAAAAAAGCAAGGTATACAATATCAAATGTGGAATAAACTACTTAAAACTGCCTATAAATCAGTTTCTGGTTTGGGATGATGGAAAAGTTCTGGAAATAAATAGTGGTGATAATTGCATAACAAAATGAATGTACTTAAAGCCTAAATGGTACACTGCCTTAAAAAAAATTATCCATAAATCAATTTATTATATAGTCATTCAATAAATCAACACACCTTTTTACTGTTATAAATCATCCTAATTTATCTATTATCTAACATTTTCATTTGGCCATATAATTTTAAAACTTTTTAAAAAACAATACATATAACATATGCCATATTTTAAGCAATGAAACTTGAGGGGCGGTCATGTGCTCCTATTAAATAAGATATAACTCACCAGCCACCTCTCTGTTCACATTTCCCTGACTCCCCCATTCCCATGAACCCTTCCCCTCAGGCCATACATCCTCCACCATCAGGCTGCTCAGGGGGTCCAGCCTTCAACCTTCCTGTGCCTGGAACCACCCACCACCTGGCCCCTGGTCCCCTTAGGGACTTGGCTCCTGTCACATTCCCATGAAAGCCAGCCCTCACCTTCTCTACAACCCCAACACGTTTCCTCAACACGTCTCCTGATCCTTCTTTCCATCTTATATTTGTCCACATCATTTCTAATACCCAGCATGCTATGTGCTTATTTATTTTCTATCTCCAAAATGCAGTCTCCAGAAGATCTGGGTGTTTGGCAATCCCCAGTGCATACAGCAGGTGCTCAATGAGTATTTGATGAACATGTTGAGCACCTAGTATGTACTAAGTACATCAAATACTTTCCCTTACAAGAATCTTGATGGGTTTACCCCTACACATATTTTTCAATGCCATGAGGCTGCCTATTCTATTCTCATTTTACATCAGAGAAATGGTAAAATGAGTTAAGGAACATAAAAAATGAGGACTCTCGCCATCATGACAATCATTCCAGCTTTCTTTGTATGAGTACTGCTTTCAGATTTATATGAAAGTTGAGTATTGCAGGGAAAAATGCATTATGTACTTCATGGTTATATAACATTTTAATAATTTATCTATATCTGAATCATAACAACTATTCTGAAACACTTTCTAAAAAGAAAAAAGTAATTTAAATTATTTCACATGCATAGCCTTTACCTGTGACTTTCAGATGTTTTTTCAGTTATTTTATCTGAAAGTGACATATAAATCTAGATCTGGTTTACCCTAAAATGACATATCTGCCACATCAATGATTAGTCCTGGATTTTATCACCATACTTGTGTTTTAGTGAGCAACTGCTGAGACCTCCTTGAAAAATTACACAAAAATCTAGGTAACATTCTAATGGCAAAACTTCATTGTCCCTAATCCTTTGCAGAAAATAGGTTGGAGGAAATCCTCTTTTCTCTGAGGCAGGGAGATTATGTAATGCCCAGGAAATGGCAGTCTCCTCTCCAGACAGCCATGAGGTCTGTGCGGAGAGAAAGGAGAAGCAGGCCAGCTGCCCCTGTGTGTGGAGCTGGTGTGAGGGAGAGGGACACCAACACGCCAATCTCAGACTCACAGTTCCCAAAACATGAACTTGAGATATTTAGTAAGTGCACCCCTCCACTTCAGGACTTCATTTTGCAGACAGTCAGGGAGGACCATGCTGTGAGGTGGAAGCACTCCACTGTGGCTTTAAATAGCGTCACAATTATTTATGGTTTCTATTTAAGGCTGGAACCACTCAGCCTTGCACTTGTAGGCAAATGAGTGAAAAATATCTACAACTCTTCCAACAATCATCAGAGGCCATATTCCGGACCAAACGTTGATAATGCTTTCATAAAATCCTATCTAATAAAAGAGTTATATGCAACTTAACCATTACTCCGCTGCACCCACAAACTATGTCCACCACCCAATCAGGAGCGAGTATGCAAATTAACCTGACCAAAATGGCTGCAGCCACTAAGGAAGTAGGAGGCTTGGGTTTCCCCAGCAATGGAGGAAGCCAAGATTTCCACACACCCTGGTGGGCCTAGGCCTCCACTCAAGGCTACAAAGTTTCAATTACAGAAGATCAATAAATCCCAACAAAAATGGCTGTGGCCACGGAGCAAGCAGGAGGCTTGGCTCTGATGAAGGCTACAAAGTTTTAATTGTAGAAGATAAATAAATCCCAGATATCAGGGTCTCTGCTTGGGTTCCCGGGGGGCATGGCCAGCCTGCAAACCACCACAGACCCCTCACCCAAGCCACCCCATACCCCATAGGAACCCCCACCCTGATCTGGACACCAATCAGGACAAACCAACTGGTCCCCACCCGCATCCATGCACCAGGCCTCTATCTTACCTAATTAATAAAAGAGTAATATGAAAATTGACATCACTCCAACACACAAGATGGCTGCTTCCAGGTGGTCAAAGATCCTGCCCCCATATGGACACAAGATGGCCATCACAAGATGGCCAGAAGGGGAGGACAGTTGTCAGGGACCAGGCCTGCAAGGGAGAGCAGTTAAGGGAGACCAGGTCAGCAGAGGAGGGAAGTTGGGGGTGACCAGGCCTGCAGGGGAGCGCAGTTAGGGGTATCCAGACCCAAAGGAAGGACAGTTAGGGGCAAACAGGTTGGCAGGGGAGCAGTTAGGCATCAATTAGGCTGGCAGGGGAGTGGTTAGGGAGTGATCAGGCTGGCATGCAGAAAAGCAGTTGGGAGCCAGCAGTCCTGAATTATGAGAGGAATGTCCGACTGCCCATTTAGGCCCGATTCTACTGGGATTGGGCCTAAATGGGCAGTTGGACATCCCTTGAGGGGTCCCAGATCTCGGAGTGGGTGCAGGCTGGGCTGAGGGACACACACACACACACACACACACACACACACACGTGCACAAATTTTGTGCACCAGGCCCTGGTTTTATATAATTTCTGATATATGCTTATAACAGCATGAGCAAATATTTCTTGAATGATGATAATGCTGTGATTTAAAAACAAAACAAAACAAACAAACAGACAGTTGATTTGAAAACTTACAGATTGCCATGAAAATACATGAAGTTAACATAGCATGAGCGCTAACAGCATGTTTTGGTCCCACTGCTACACATAATAGCAGAGATTGATCACATGTCCCTATTATTTAACTAATATTTCAAGTTCAACTTCCAATGATCACTTTCCAATTCTGCCAAAGTTGTAAAATGTCATCCTGTATAGAGGCAGGTCAACAGAATAGGAAGTCCCTAAAATGCAATTCCATTTACTGAAAGAACTGGATCGTTGCCCAGCAGCCTCCATGTAATAAGCAAATGTGTCCAATCCAGTTATGTGGCATATATCGTGACATCTGTCCTGTCAACAGCCAGACACTGTGGTATGTTGTTTGGGGTAATACGAAACCCCAAACAATATTCCAGATAGCCTTTTAAAATACCAACCACCATTCTCCTACCAACCTCATGCAGGGAGGCAAAGAAGATGAATCAAAAGGAAAAGGAAAAGATACAAATGCATACAACCTTAGGTAGATCTGATCAAATCTTAGAAGTCTGTGGTCTATTATATTTAATAATGGTCCAATCGTCTAAATTTAAAAAAAAAAAACAAAAAAAAAAAACAACCCATTCCCACTAAATGTTTATCTTGTTTTACTTTTCCAGATTTTGTGGAACATCTGTTTCTGTAATTATCTGATAAAACAGTAAGCAAGTAAGGTGCTTTTTCAAACTTTCCTCTTTGATATTCCACACCTATTTCAATATTTACAATCTAATTAGAGTATGGAGACTGAATTTTGTTCTCTCAAAATTTTTATATTGAAGTCCTAATCTCCAATGTAACTGACTTTAGAGATAGGAATTTTAGGATGTAATTAAGGTTAAAGTTCTTATCTATTTATCTTCCTCTCTTTCTCCCCCTCCCTCCCTTCTTCTCTCCCTCCCCTTCTCTGCACACATGCACCTAGAAGCAGATGTTGATAATGAAGCCTAATTGCTCTGGATTTCACCTCTGAAGGCTCCAAAGACGACTTTTATTCTTTAGTTTACTACTAGCTTCCACATCCTCCTGAAAAGTCTACAGCAATGCGCAGGTACACTGCTCCCCCTCAGCAGTTTACCGAAGTCTAAGCTCAAGGGAAAAGCAGGTCCATGCAAGTCCACCTGGGGATAAATTCACCAACAAACTAAAAGAGGTGGAGAAATTTTAATGAAGTGATCTCCCTAGTGAACGGTGAGTGAAAAAAGGACACTCTTAATTAGTATACTACGACAACAACATAAACTGGGGCTGAACTAGGCAAACTACACACCTGATCATCCTTAGCCGCAGGTAAACCTTTGACACGCACACTTGAATGCACAGGACGCCGGTTGAGTTAGACAAAAGGGCCACCTGTATCTGCTACGCAGAGGTCGGTGTTCTTGTGCAGAACAGACACAGCACTCCTTCACAGGGTTGCTGTGAAGATATAGGGGGAGATTCTGGCTGAAACTCTTGAGGAGGACCCAGCACAGCACACATAAATGAAGGACAGCTCCCTTCTCTCTCTGAACGGGCACCAAGCTCTCCCAGGCTGCTTGAGGAAGGTGCCTGCATGCACAGTAACCAGGGTGGCCTTTCACCCTTTTGGGGAGCATTGAAGAGAGGGGACAAGTAGAATAAGGATGGAGATGCCGCATTTCCCAGGCTACACATTCTCCCGCCTCTGTTGAACTCTTAGTTTACTGGCCTTTGGCCAAAAGAGTCTTTTTCACAAGGAACAAACCTTCTCTTGAAATTCTCTTGTCTTGTAAACCAGGAAAAATGATCTTATTTTCATTCCCTTTCTGAGCCAAAAACAATTACCTTTGTCACATGAAAAATACAAGAAACTGACAGTGCTTTCCTGAGTTATTTTTACAGCCCTTCACAATGCACAAATTATTTTCCCGTCCATGAGTTCATTTGGTCCTCATGACCCAGAGAAGCAGAGACAACAAATGCCATTAGTGTCATTTTACAGTTGCCTCTGGGGGTTAAGTGAATTGCCAGGCGCAGAGCAGGATTAGAGACAGGGCTGCCATCCAAAAGGCAGCTGGCACCCCGATCTTGAAGATCATTGCTGGCAGGAATCTCAAGTAAGATTCATGGTTAACTTTGGTCTCTACCAATTACATAATCCATGAGACAGGCGCTGCTGCAACAGAGCAAAAGTAAAATGAATGGAAGTTAAATAACTTCTTGCCAGTGCCAACCTAAATTCTCTGTTACATGCAAAAAAAAAAAAAAAGACTGCAAATTTCTCAATGGACCACCAACCCTGAGTGCAGCCAGCTAATGAAAATTTTGATACCAAATAATGCATGGCATATTGCTGTCTCCCTGGAAAAAGTCACATCTTTTATTGTCTCAATGGTAAACCTTTTAATGTGCCTCCCAAGAACTGCTCTGATTCTGAATCCCATAAAAAATAAAATTAAAAGCACAGGAAAACGGGAAACATTTTGCTAACAGAAAATCAGGAGAGGCCAGAAGTGTCTACATAAATACATTCAGAGTAGGAATTTAAAAATATATCCACCTAGATTAGCTTTATCCTTAGAGAATGACTAACTCAATTAAATTATGTGTGATTTAAAAAAAAAAAACACTGAAAGAAAAGGCAAATGCAAATAAGTATAAATGTGTTACTAACAAATTCCTTTTGGGGAACATAAAGAAGTAGATCATTTTTATTCACAGAAAATGAGTTTCTTCCCACTCCAACTTAAAAGGGTGAAAAAAAAAAACGCCTTAAAGAATTGGTTTGAAGAGATGACTAATGATTAACTTGCCCACAGTGCTCACATGTTTGGGTCTGGCCTGTGCCCAGGTTACAAAAGTAACTGTTGATAGAGGAAACCTAAAATCCTCTCTTTGGGTTCTCTGTCTAATGTTTTGGTTTTTTTCCTATCCAGGCGTGCCAACACAAGTAAGCCAACTACCCTCCTGCAGATACTGCTAAAAGGGCTTCCTTCCCAGGATACACACCAAAGGAAGTAGAAACTTCCTGGGATCTTGGCGACCACAGTCGTGTACATTCTGAAACAAAGAGAGCACACCAGGGGGCGGAAGCAGGTAAAGCGCATTAAGCAACCTGTAAAACAATGTGAACAGTCTGTGTTTAAGCTCCTCAAGTGTCCACGAAACCGGAAGAGCCAGTATGCTTCCTGGGGAGTGAGGGCGTGTCCCAAGCAGCTCAGGTGCAGTGACCAGGAAGCCACAGGACAGTACTGAACTCTTGAGAGTGGCTGGTCGTGGAGAAGCCACACAGTGAGGCGTTGCCACATTACACCAAAAGTGGGGAAATTTACGGAGACGCATCCATATTTAACTGTTGACGAGAATTTCAAATAGTTCTAAAGCCAATGAATGGGCCGCCGGCACCATATTCAAAGAGCCGGCCTCCTGTCTGTGTTCTCCGACAAGGGTCCTTAGCTTTCACGAGGGCAGGCACTCCTCTGAGAAGCTAACAAAAATTGGGAAATCCCTGCCCAGAAGCCAAAAAGCATGTATGCAAGAAGTTCTGCACACTGTTTCGTGGGAGGTGGGGCCCCATCAGGGACCCGTGAAGAGCACTTGTTCTTGAGCGGACTCCAGAAGAGGGGCACTGCTGCTGGTCTCTCCTTCCCAGGCCCCAGGGTCCAAGGCAGTGGTTCTCAACCTTGCTAATGCCAGGACCCTTTAATACAGTTCTTCATGTTGTGGTGACCCCCAACCATAAAATTATTTTCTTTGCTACTTCCTAACAGTAATTTTGCTAGTGTTGTGAATCGTAATGTAAATATCTGTGTTTTCTGATGGTCTTAGACGATCCTTGTGATGGGATCGATGGACCCCCAAAGCGGTCTCGACCCACAGGTTGAGTACCGCTGGTCCAAGGAATGAGGGCAAGAGAAGAGGAAATAAATCCTAGGGTCCCCCATTATAAGGGTCAGCCCACAATCCACCTAACACGGTGACATAAACTGCACAGGGAATCTAACCAAGTCAGGTCGGCCCATTAGAGGTGCAGGGACTATGAGCTGTGACCTTGGGGACTTAATCCCCTTCCCAGTTCATCTCCACACGTTTATAACTATCCGAAATATACCAAGGAAAGAGAATCCAAAGGTCTGAAGTGACAGTAAACATGATTTTAAAAACTGTCCTTGGAAGTACCACACAGTTGCCTTCAGAAGCGCTCAAGGGCAACTTCTTCCACGTCCTTATTAACAATAATGATAAGAAGGGTAATCACTCATTCAGCAGATGCTGGCGGAGTGCCGACCACACCCTGCACCAGGATTGTTCGGGCGTAGTGGGGAAGAGGCAGAGATTCAGAAAGCAATGTGGGACCCACAAACATAAAGAAGGTATTTGGGGTGTCCTCTGAGGCAGAGGTGTTGATGGAAAAGGGACAGGGGTGATAAGGGTCATCTACCATCAGGAGAGGCCGAGGGGCTGCTGATGCTACTTTATCCTCCATGGCCTTTCTCTCTGCCTGGGACGCACACCTCGTGGTCTGTCTCTCGCTCCCTCAGGCTGCTGCTCAGTTAGGCCTGCAAATCCCGATTTACAGTCCCCCACTCCACTCTAGGGTTTCCCACACCTGTCACTTCCCAGCACACTCCCAACATTTATTCGTGTGATGGTTCCTGCCTGCCAGGCCCCAATCCAAAGGTAAGTGCCATAGGGACAAGGATTTGGTGTCTTCTTACTTGTGTGGCTTACCGCATTACCAAAGGCACTCACTAAATGTATGCTGGGAGTACATTCAGTGTTTCTGAGGTTCCAGCGTGAGGGCATTAAGGTGACCGCTGGAGGGAGCCAGCTGGGAGGTGATGGAGATGGTGAAGAGAGTGCCCACCTTTAACTGTCTAGGTCGAATATACAGTGGCAGGAGGAAATTTGACTTTGGGTGATAATCACACAATGCAATGTACAGATGACTTATATAAAATTGTACACTTGAAACCTACATAATTTTACTAACTGTAGGTTAATAAACTTAATTTTAAAAGCTTTTTTAAGAAGCACATAAATGGAGTAAACATTTTAACCATCTAAAACAAGAAAGTAGCCCAACCAGCATGGCTCTGTGGTTGAGTGCCGACCTATGAACCAGGAGGTCATGGTTCGATTCCTGGTCATTGGCATATGCCCAGGTTGTGGACTTAAGTCCCAGTGTGGGGTGTGCAGGAGGCAGCTGATCCATGTTTCTCTCTCATCAATGATGTTTCTACTCTCTCTCTCCCTCTCCCTTTCTCTCTGAGATCAATAAAAATGTATTTAAAAAATAAATAGGACAAGAAAATAGTTTAGCTGTGAAGGAAACAAAGAAGTGGAGACAACATCAGGAGGGGAATGTAGGGTCAAGAAAGTTTATTTTTTATTTATTTTTATTTTTTTATATTTTATTGATTTTTCTACAGAGAGGAAGGGAGAGGGAAAGTTAGAAACATCGATGAGAGACATCGATCAGCTGCCTCCTGCACGCCCCACACTGGAGGTGTGCTTGCAACCAAGGTACATGCCCTTGACCAGAATCGAACCTGGGACCTTTCAGTCCGCACGCCGAGGCTCTATCCTCTGAGCCAAACCAGTTTCGGCGAAAGTTTATTTTTTTTAAAAGGATGGTTGAAGGTATAATTACATATTACAAGGATGGCTGTGGGGACACCCAAAGGCCTGTGGGGACAGGCCTTTACCAGAATGGGGACAGGCCTTTGTCAGAACGAGGTAGGTCCTTGCCCCACAGCAGGCGGGAGGCAAGAGCTAAAAAGGGAGTAGTGGTCAGCAGGTCAGGTGAGTGGGAGAGGAAGCAACCTGTCTGATCACGGCAGTTTTCTCCACATGAAGAAGAAGGGGTACAGAGGTCTGAGAAAGCAGGTGAGAATCGTAGGGTTGCTGAGCAGCATTGAATCCACATTTCAAACAAGATGTCCCTTGCCTGCACACCTACCTATGCAAACACTGCACCCCGCTCAATCCTCCAAGCTACCCCTCAGGGAGGCCAATAATCACCTTCATTTCAAGATGAAACCAAGCATGAAGGCATCAATCAGCCTGCCCATGTTGGTTGCACAATCAGAGGCCAAGGCAGGGTCTGAACCAGAGTTTGGTAGGCTTTCATGCTCATCTTTGCCCTCCACCATCTATTTTATTTTTCTCAGATACCAGTATCCAAGTGAAAGTAAAAACAAACCCGATCCAATCCTGTGGAATTTCTAGTGCTGTAAAAATTGCTTTTCATTGATTTTTCACTGCACATAAATAGCATTTTTGTCTACATTTAACTTGGTTTTTAAAAAAGTATTTATAAGTCTGGGACTTGGGGATCTAACCATCTCATATTAACCCATTGGAACAGATGGTTCCCAACACATCTGCAAACAGAGAGAACTTCCTGTATAATTAAACAGATACGTTCATCAGTGGAGTCAATGCAGTTTTCTCATCCCTAGAAATTTAACTGACTATAGCAAAACCCAGTAATATACATTCCTTTTCTCCTGTGTTACTAAATTTCTCCTCTGGCATGAAATAAAAGCACCTCAAAACCCCTTGTTCCTAATAAGCAGCAGGCATTTAAAAAGGTTTGAAAAAAAAAAAACAATAGAAAAAAATTAACGTAATAGCTACAATGTCAAGGTTGAATTATACATCGATGCAGATGCTTTAAAATGTCCAGTTAAAACACAAGTCCTGAAAACAGGTATTGGGCTTGGTAAACCCGAGTGTATACACTTTACGAGGCCATCCTACAGCCTTGCTTTATACTGCCAGAGCCAGACCAACTGTTAGTCATGGATAATACGCCTAACGGTCACCTATTTCAAACACCTGAAAGCCTTGGTGGAGAAGGTGGCTCAACTCAGCGGTGTAGACTCCAGGAACTGAACAACAGGAAGGCCCCTGTTTCAACATGTGAAGCTGTATTAGGAAAGACAACTCCAAAATTATGCAGCTTTTTAAGTTTTTAAAATAAAGTGGTTTAACTGAGTCAAACAAATAAGTTTGCCTTTTAGAACAAGAAACCTCACCGGTATCATTTGGTGATAAAAATAAATAAATAAAGTAGACACATGTGCATGTATAAAGTGGTTGAACTTCCTAGCAGCACACAATTTACAATAGCTAAGATTTGCAAACAACCAAAGCATCCACAGCAGATGAGTGGATTAGAAAACTGTGGTGCATCTATACACTGGAACACTGTGCCGCTATGAAAAGAAGGAACTTTTACCATTTGCGACAGCATGGATGGAACTGAAGAGCATTATGCTACGTGGAAAAAGCCAGTTGGAGAAAGACAAATATCACATGATCTCACTCATACGTGGGATATAATGACCACCATAAACTGATGAACAAAAATAGATCCAGAGACAAATGGGGGGGGGGGCGGGGCGGTGACAGGGGGTTTACAGATCAACCAAAGAACTCGCATGCATGCATAAGAGCCATAAACAATGGACACAGACACTGGAGTGGTGGGGGTTTGCCCTGGGGCAGGGGTGTCAATAGGGGAAAAAGAAGGCATTTATAAAACTTTAAACAATAAAAAAATAAATAAAAGTGGTTGGACTTTTTAGAAGGTTTAAAGCACTCTTAATATAGCCATGCTTCTCCAGGAACGAATAATGTTTATTTTTTTCCCTCATAAAAAAAAGTCCTAATGGAACAAACTGCTTCAAAACCAAATATCTACTATCAACAAGGAAAACCATCCGGTTTTTCTTAGGTTTGCTATCTTAACATCTTAAAATCTACGAAATACCCCAGAAAGCAAACATTATAAGATGGAAACAAGTAGAAACTTTGACAAGCAGCAACGCAAAAACCAGTAAGCAATATCCAGGCTGAAGAATTGAAAACAAATTACAGAGA
>PVJN01060937.1:2500-5000 GCA_004026805.1 Lasiurus borealis
CTAGGTCGATAGATACATACATATATAGACAGATAAATGCATAGATAGATAGATACATAGATAAACACATAGGTACATAGATAGTACATAGAGACATGCATACACACATATACACACATACATAGACATAAATATAACAGATAGATGCTAGATACCTCCATACATACATATATAGACAGATACATGCATAGATGATAGATAGATACATAGATAAATATAGAGAAAGATACATACATGCATGCACACATAGACAGATACATACATTCATACAACATACACACATACATAGACATAAATATAACATAGTTAGGTGATCGATATACATACATACATATATAGACAGATAAATGCATAGGAAGATACATAGATAAATACATATATATATAGAGAGAGAGAGATCCATATATCCACACATAGACAGATACACACACACAGACAGATACATACATACACACATACACACATGATAGATAGATAGATAGATGGATGGATGCACTTAAAAAAGTGTCAATGGCTAGATACCATGAGAAATGAGGTTGCCACAATATCCTATCGTGTTTTAAAAATATTTTAAATACTTTTTAATTGATTTCAGAGAGGAAGGAAGAGGGAGAGAGAGAGAGAGAGAGAGAGAGAGAGAGAGAAACACCCAGGAGGAGAGAGAATCAGGGACCGGCCGCCTCCTGCACGCCCCCTCCTCCTGGGGATGTGCCTGCCACACGGGCCTGTGCCCTGGACCGGGACTCGAACCCGGGACCTCCTGGTTCCCAGGCCGACACTCAACCCCTGAGACACACCGGCCAGGCCACATTTTTTTAAAAAAAATATAATGTTTTCACCAACAGCCCTCACCGGTGTGGCTCAGTGGATAGAGCGTCGGCCTGCGGACAGAAGGGTCCCGGGTTCGATTCCCGGTCCAGGGCAGGGACCCGGGTGGCGGGCTCCATCCCCAGGAGGAGGGGGGCGTGCAGGAGGCAGCCGGTCCCTGATTCTCTCTCCTCCTGGGTGTTTCTCTCTCTCTGAAATCAAAGGAAAAAAAAAAAATATATATATATATATATATATATATATATATATATATATATATTTAAAAAATTAAAATATAGAAACTCACCAGGAAAAAGACAGAAAAACCTTCCTAAAAATAAAATAAGCCGAAAACCGGGGTGGCTCAGTGGATAGAGCGTCGGCCTGTGTGGACTGGAAGGGTCCCGGGTTCGATTCCTTCCGGTCCAGGGCAGGGACCTGGGTGGCGGGCACCTCCCCAGTGGGAGGGGGCGTGCAGGAGGCGGCTGGTGGATGTTTCTAACTCTCTATCCCTCTCCCTTCCTCTCTCTGTAAAAAAAAAAAAAAAAAAATCAGTAAAAATATATTATTTAAAAAGTAAAAGAAATTCTTTCTTTTTTTAAAAAAATCAATATATATATTTTTAAATGCATACATTTCCAGGCCTGATGCTAAATTTGGGAAGATGTAAAACAAATTGGAGGCCCCGGCTGGTGTGGCTCAGTGGATAGAGCGTCGGCCTGCGGACTGGAAGGGTCCTGGGTTCGATTCCCCCTGGTCCAGGGCAGGGACCTGGGTGGCTGCAGGCACATCCCCAGTGGGAGGGGGCGTGCAGGAGGCGGCTGATGGATGTCTCTCTCTCTCATCTATGTTTCTGACTTTCTATCCCTCTCCCTTCCTCTCTGTGAAAAAAAAATCTGTGAAATATATTTTAAAAATAAAAAAAATAAAATAAAAATAAAATCAATGGAGGGAAAATTATATATATATATATATCCTCGGGGGAAAGATTAACAGCAACCACAGCCCAAACCGGTGTGGCTCAGTGGATAGAGCATCAGCCTGCAGACGGAAGGGTCCCGGGTTCGATTCCCGGTCCAGGGCAGGGACCTGGGTGGTGGGCACCTCCCCAGTGGGAGGGGGCGTGCAGGAGGCGGCTGATCCATGTCTCTCTCTCTCATCATGGATGTTTGTGACTCTCTCTCCCTCTCCCTTCCTCTCTGTAAAAAAAAAAAAATCAATAAAATATATATATTTTTAAGAAAACTCATATGCTAATTAGACCAGGAGACCTTCCGGACACAGCCAGTGGGGGAGGGGCTTGGCAGACCCTCAAACTCCCCCCCAAATGTCCCCTCAGCCCCTCCCCCAGGCTGGCCATCCCCCCCAAAACCCCCCCCAAAAAAACCCTAGTTCCTGCTCTGTGTGTGTGTGTGTGTCAGTCACAGGGAGTAATTACCCAGAAACCCTTGGGGCGGGCCCTCTGATCAGATTATCACAGACCTTCATCTCCTGCTGCTGCTGTTTCTCAGAAAAAAGAAAAAAAAAATTTTTTTTTAAAAAAACCCTCTTATCACTGAATTCTCGGTAACCTGCCCTTTGCTCTCTGGAGAGTCCCCAGAAAGCCCGAGGGCACCCCCACATTCTAATCAGCAGCTCAGCAGACGCACGCACACGCACACACGCTCACTCACCCCCAAAAAATGGAGGGGTC
>PVJN01060937.1:10000-11433 GCA_004026805.1 Lasiurus borealis
GGGGAGGTGCCCACCGCCACCCAGGTCCCTGCCTTCGACCAGGAATCGAACCCGGGACCCTTCCGTCCACACAAGCCAACTCAGCTCTACCCACTGAGCCACACCAGCCTCGGCTCGATTTATTTTTATTTTTATTTTTTATTTTTTAAAAGAAGAAAACTCCCATCCACCCTCTCTCCCGCCTCCGGCGAATCAGCCTTCACGTCCTATATTATTATAGCGATGCCTGTTTGTGGGGGGAGGGGGGAGAAATCCATCGATGGGGGTGAGGGGGTCTCCAGGGACACCCCCAAATGCTGGCAGTGTGGCCACCAAGTACTTCCTCCCCCCGACAATCCCACATCCGTGTCTTTCACGGTTTTTCCCGGTCTTTCCCGGCTCTTAATTCGCACGCCCTCAGCACCGCACGTAAGAGTTGTCGCAGCTGGAGAAACGGAAGTCTCCCAGGCCCAGGCCCGGGGCCGGGGCCTCTCCCTCTCCGGCTCCCGGCGCCCGGAGGGGGGTCCCCGCCACGGGCTCCGTCAACCCGGGGGTCTCGGCCTCGGTGTGGGGGGGCGGCTGGACGTCCAAGCCCTCGGTCACCACCTCCTCCTCCTCCTCCGGCTCCTGGTAATTCTCGTCGTCGGCCTTCGGGGCCTGGGAGACGTGCTGAGTGTCCGTGATCCACTCCTGCGGGGAGGGAGGGAGGGAAAGGGGGGGACAGGACAGGGTGGCTCAGTGGTTGGGCCGTCGGCCGAGGAGACGGGGGGTCCCGGGTTCGATTCCCGTGGTCTCCTTCCTTTTCAAAATATTATTAATAATAATAATAATGATAATAATAATAATAACAAAGCCCATTCTGGGTGGCTCAGTGGTTTAACGTCGGCCGAGGAACCGGGAGGTCCCGGGTTCGATTCCCATGGTCTCCTCCTTTCCAAAATATTAATAATAATAATAATAATGATAATAGTAATAATAACAAAGCCCATTCTGAGTAGCTCAGTGGTTTAAGGTTGACCTAGGAACCAGGAGGTCCCGGGTTCGATTCCCCTGGTCCAGGGCAGGGACCTGGGTGGCGGGCACATCCCCAGTGGGAGGGGGCGTGCAGGAGGCGGCTGATACATGATTCTCTCTCTCCTCATGGATGTTTCTCTCTCTCTTTCTCTCTCAAACTCTCTCTCCCTTCCTCTCTCTTTTTTTAATAATAATTTTTTTTTAAAAAAATGCACGGGTTTCCAGGGTTGAATTTTGTAGGAAAATGTGCCCTGAAAATGCATATTTCAGCCCGGCCTGTGTGGCTCATTGGTTGGAGCATTGGCTGAGGAACTAGGAGGTCCCGGGTTCGATTCCCCTGATCCAGGGCACATATTCATTCATCTCTCTCTCTCTCTCTCTCTCTCTCTCCCTCCTTCTTTCCAAAATAATAATAATAATAATAATAATAATAATAACAA